>CM023953.1:27414829-27481391 GCA_013407115.1 Glycine latifolia
TTATTTAATAAATAAATGTAAATAAATATAGAAAATATATTAATAATAAAATTATTTTTAAATAATTAAATTAAAAAATATTTACAATTTTTTAAAATATAAAAAAATGAAATACTAAATTAGAAAATATAAAATAGAAGTCTTAAATAAATTGATGACTTCTAAAAAAAATGATACAACTTTAGAGTTGTAAAAAAAAAATCATACAACTTTGAAATAGTAATTTGAAAAAAAATTAACTGAAGTTGTAAAAAATATTATGACTTCAATTTAAAAAGAAAATTGTTACGACTTTAATGTCGTACATTTTTTAAAAAATATTGAAATTGTAAATTTTTTTATGATTTTACTCAAGAAAAATAAAAGTTATTAGTCGTAACATTGATTACAGTTTATAACACAAATAAGTCATAACACCTATTACAATTTATTCCTGTTTGTGAAATTATTTGAAATCCACCCCAAATTGCAATAAATCAATTAAAACACACCCAAATGATAATAAAACCCTCACCTATCCTACTCTGCACCAACTTAATTAGATTCTCCTTGATAGCTAATGAGTTTAATTTGTAACCTTTTCAACCAATTAAAAATTATTATTAGTATTATTTTTTAGAATTATTATAAAAATTAATAAATTTATTATAATAGTAGTTTGTGATTAGAGGTGACAGTGTAAATTTTTTTATACATGTTCTATTCACTAATAGTGCACTTTGGACTAGAGATGAGAATTGCATCTAGATTGAATCGTAACTTGTAAAAATTGTCAATAATGGCTAAGAGATTCATCTAGTGTGGATCGGAATGTCCCGAGCAATAATATAGTACTCATCCCCTTTTTGTGGTAAAAGGAAAAAAGACAAAAAAAAAAAGAAGGGAAAAAGAAACTAGAATACGAATAAACTGAACCCATATATAGTATTCGTCTTGAGTACGTGAAAATCCCCATGGATCTGATCCATAGATGCAGTCTTCTGAATTAAGAAACTGCTTCGAAATTCCCCTCACAAAGTTTACCCATCCCCGACTCCCCGCCTGCACTATTATTTATTTATATATTAAAGTATAATATAATAAATTTAAAATAAATAATAAATACCTTTAAAATTATAGTGTTGTGACTTGTGAGTAAGATGCTCTCCAGCTATGAAGCAGGAGCGAAACTATTGAGACGTTGTCATTGAGAACATTTTAGTAAATATATATTTTTAACTCTGTCATTTGCTAGCTAATTACTTTTATCATATGCCTAATACATTCTACCAGTCTAATTCAAAATTGTCGTCTTCATTCTTATATGAATTTAGTTGAATTATTTTATTTGTTATAAGCATATGACATATATTTAATATTTATGATTTGTAATTTATTACTTTATTGTGTTTGAATTTCAGTTATTAACTTATTATGTAGTAAAGTCTTCTCGAAGCACACTTGACTACAAATTGTAGTTAACTGGCTCTTTAATAACATGAATAAATTTATTAGCGTGTCGGTCTTCAATTAAAATAACTTATTATTCATTCAACTTGTGTTTTACCTCAATAACTTTTAATTTTAATATATTTATACTTTATATGTTATATCTTCACCCCCAAAAACTATATCTTAAGCATTCAGGAGCCTAGCAACCTTATCAAAGCCACTGGTGGAATGGAATCTTTCTAAAAATAGACTGAAATTTTTTGCCTTCTCAGTTTATTCTTTTGACAAGCCATATGCCCATATTCGTTTTTACCGATCCGTGTAGACATATTGCAACTTTAGATTATCCATTCACGCATACACGCGTGATGAAATGATAATACTCAATTGTTTTACTTTGCACCTTTGTTTCCCATGTATATTAGTCTTAACTTTTTCATTTCTAATTTCATGTATATTATTCTGATTTAGATCGTACAAAACATCGAGGAGACTGTTGGTATTGGAAAAGGTGTCACTAAACTATATGCAACCATTGATCTAGAGAAGGCACGAGTGGGAAGGACCAGAATTATTGAAAAAGATATTAAAAATCCAAGATGGTACGAGTCCTTTCATATTTATTGTGCCCATATGGCATCAAATATCATATTTACAGTGAAAGATGATAATCCTATTGGGGCAACCTTAATTGGAAGAGCATATGTGCCTGTTCAGGAGATCTTGCAAGGTGAAGAAATAGATAGATGGGTTGAAATATTGGATGAGCATAAAAATCCAATACATGGACATTCCAAGATCCATGTGAAGTTGCAATATTTTGATGTTTCAAAAGACCGCAACTGGGCTCTAGGCATTAGAAGTCCTAAATTTCCTGGAGTTCCTTATACTTTCTTTTCACAAAGAAGAGGTTGTAAGGTTTCTCTCTACCAAGATGCTCATGTACCTGACAATTTTGTCCCTAAAATACAACTTAGTGGGGGCCAGACTTACCAAGCTCATAGATGTTGGGAGGATGTTTTTGATGCAATCACTAAAGCAAAACACTTAATATACATTACTGGTTGGTCTGTCTATACTGAGATTACTTTGGTAAGGGATTCTAGGAGGCCAAAGCCTGGAGGAGATGAAACACTTGGTGAGCTTCTCAAGAAAAAAGCAAGAGAAGGTGTAAGGGTTTTAATGCTTGTTTGGGATGATAGAACTTCGGTTCCTTTGTTAAAAAAAGATGGGTTAATGGCCACTCATGATCAAGAAACAGAGGAGTATTTCCGGGGCACTGAAGTGCATTGTGTTTTATGCCCTCGCAATCCTGATGATGGTGGAAGCTTTGTTCAGGATTTAGAAATTTCCACCATGTTTACTCATCACCAGAAAATTGTAGTCGTGGATGGTGAATTGCCGAGTGGAGATTCTGATAAGAGAAGAATTGTGAGTTTTGTGGGGGGTATTGATCTTTGTGATGGAAGATATGACACTCAATTCCATTCACTTTTCAGAACCCTGGACACAGCACATCATGATGACTTTCATCAGCCTAACTTTGGTGGTTCTTCAATAAAAAAAGGTGGTCCAAGGGAACCTTGGCACGACATCCATTCTCAACTTGAAGGCCCTATTGCTTGGGATGTTTTGTTCAACTTTGAGCAGAGATGGAGGAAGCAGGGAGGAAAGGACTTACTTGTTCCACTGAGAGACCTTGAAGATGTCATTATTCCCCCATCCCCAGTAACTTACATTGATGATCATGAGACATGGAATGTACAATTATTTAGATCCATTGATGGTGGAGCTGCTTTTGGGTTCCCAGAGACTCCTGAAGATGCTGCCAGAGTGGGGCTTGTCAGTGGGAAGGATAATATAATAGATCGTAGTATTCAAGATGCTTATGTTAATGCCATTCGACGTGCAAAAAATTTCATCTATATTGAGAATCAGTATTTCCTTGGAAGCAGTTATGATTGGAGTGCTGATGGCATTAAGCCTGAAGCCATCGATGCTTTGCATATTATCCCGAAGGAGCTTTCACTTAAGATTGTTAGTAAGATTGAAGCTGGGGAAAGGTTCAGTGTGTATGTTGTGGTTCCAATGTGGCCAGAGGGTGTCCCAGAAAGTGCATCAGTTCAGGCAATATTGGATTGGCAGAGGAGAACAATGGATATGATGTACAAGGATATTATTCAGGCGCTCCGGGCCAAGGGAATAGTAGAAAATCCTCGTAACTATTTGACATTCTTCTGCCTTGGTAATAGGGAGGTGAAGAAACAAGGAGAGTACGAGCCTCCAGAAAGACCAGATCCTGATACAGATTATATCAGAGCTCAAGAGGCCCGGCGCTTCATGATTTATGTTCATGCCAAGATGATGATAGGTAATTCAGTAAATTAAGCTGGCAAATTTTGTAAAAGCATTCTTACTCGCTTATATTCTAGATTTTGAAACCATCCAATCATCAAGGTGACCTGACCACTGAGAAAAACTCAAAAACATTGCCTTAATTGTGAAGATAAAGCATTGAGAAAAACTCAAATGTCTTTCTCGAGGTGCTTAAAAAGAAGCTTGATTATATATAGAAGTTCATAAAGTAATGAAACCTTTTTCTTTCTTTGGCAGTTGATGATGAATACATAATCGTTGGATCTGCCAACATAAACCAGAGATCAATGGATGGTGCCAGAGATTCTGAGATAGCCATGGGTGCTTATCAACCATTTCATTTGGGTGCCAGGCAGCCTGCCAGGGGACAGATCCATGGTTTCCGCATGTCGTTGTGGTATGAGCACCTTGGCTTGCTTCATGACTCCTTCCTCCACCCTGAAAATGAAGAATGTATTGAGAAGGTGAACCAAATTGCTGACAAGTATTGGGATCTCTATTCAAGTGAGTCACTTGAGCATGACCTTCCTGGCCACCTGCTCCGATATCCTATTGGGGTTTCCAACGAAGGAGTTGTCACTGAGCTTCCAGGATTTGAATTCTTCCCTGACACCAAGGCTCGTGTTCTTGGCGACAAAGTTGACTACCTTCCACCCATCCTTACTACTTAAGTTTCATTTTATAAGCTTGTTAATAAAATATAGTACTTATGTTGTTAGAGTGAGCAACAATTATAATGGTTCTGTAAAGATGGTTTCATTCTGAAGATTGCCTTCCAGATTTTAGCAATCTGATGATGAGAAGGCAACCAGCTTGTATGACTCTATCTGCATTATGATACATGTTTATCGGGTTTCTTAACTACGTTTAAACATTGTAGCTATTGTGAGTTTTTCTGTGGAAAATTATTGTTCTTTTATCTCCAGGAGCTTGTGTTTTTGACCTTTTATAGTCGGTCATTTTCTGCTTGCAGTTTGGGTCTCATGGATTTGTTCAGGATAGGATATGAAGTAATGCTTCCCTCTGATTTCTTGAAGAAAATGGCACCAACGGAAGCTTTCCTTTTTCATATTTTCTAGGCTAGACAAGAGATTACCCTCCTCTGCATGATAATCAATTATTATGCTTTACTGCTGCCAGTCTCTTGCCTTTAGATTTGTAGATTTACTAGCATAGTCAAGTTCAGGTACACCATAGGGTTAACAGTGTTTTTCTTCCCAAAAAATTGTCAATTTTTGTTTTTATATGTGTCTTTTTTTTTAAAACCCTCACTCTCTGTTCTTACACTTTTTAAATACCCAAAATTTAATTCTTCAATCTAACTGTTAGTGAAGGAAATCCATGTGTTCTATAACTAAGATGCCTGTTAAAACTAAAACCTACTCCTGTCTTCCTTACTATTGGGGAATTTTTATTTTGCCGTGTTTAGAAAAGGAAAATTTCATTTCTAAGCTAGATGAGGTATCACGTAAGCTCAATATTTAGCTCAGCCTTATATATGTAGTTAGAAACCAAGTCGATAGTTGATACTGTATCACGACCAGTAGCCCCAAGTTGAAGTATTCGGATCAAATTACAGGTTAAAAAAATGACACTTCTATATAATCAAACAAAATTTAAAATTGATTTTTCCTAACTTTTAATCGTGCTTCGTGTTACACTTACCTTGAACATTTTCATTTAGTTGCAATATAAAATATCCATTTTTGTGTGTCACCAAAGAAAATATCCTTTGATGATAGAAGTGGTGCTAGAGAGTAGAGACAGAGATTGCTGTGTGTGCTAATCAACCATATCATTTGGCTAAGCCTGCAAGGGATCAGATCCATGGCTTTCCGCATGTATATATTTGTGGTAAAAGTTAATAATGTAATGTCTCCATGCATTCTAGTGAGTGTGAGTCACTGAATGACCTTCTTGGTGTGTTACAATGAGCAATTAACATTGGCAATTAATGGTACTGTGAAGATGGCCTTCCAGATATTTAAGCAATGGATGTTGTCATATCTTTAGCTGTGTGTTTCTTAACAATTAATGTTCCGAATTCTGTATATTGAGGTTGACACAACAACGTTGTCATTGTTCAGTCGTTTTAATTTGTGTCGTATATATTCCATTTCATGTTGGATATAGTTACT
The DNA here is from genome assembly GCA_013407115.1 of Glycine latifolia. Classification (NCBI taxonomy): domain Eukaryota; kingdom Viridiplantae; phylum Streptophyta; class Magnoliopsida; order Fabales; family Fabaceae; genus Glycine; species Glycine latifolia. The sequence goes on from CM023953.1 coordinate 27,420,775, forward strand.
CCACGTGCTGCTATGGTACCACAGTGTCCCAAACCGTACAAAAAATAACAATTGGAGTAAGGTAGATTTTTAATTTCAATTGGAGTAAGGTAGATTTTTAATTTCATTAGTGCTGGAATATCTAGAATTCTAGATACTTGAACTTGAGGATGCCTGTTTAGTGGAATTTCTATATACGTGGACTCTTTTCATTGGTTGATGCCTAATTTTGTAATTAGCACCGTGTTTGACCGAATTTCGAACTTTCCTTATTTTAATCTTGGAAAAATTATTTTTTTCACAGCCTTCCATTAAGGTGTATAATGAAAGAAGAGAAAGACAGGGAAAAGAAAAATAATAAGAATAATTTATAATATTTTTAGTTTAAAAAATAAAATTTAAGTTTTAAAATGTTCTTTATTTTCTTATATTTTTTTAATCCAAACAAAACGTAAATAAATTGGGTGTATAATGAATTAAATTATAATTTTAGAAACCTTTTAATTTTGTTTATTGTAGGGACTAAGTGATAGTGAACTGCAAATTTAAGGATCAATTTGATTATTTAGTTTTTATTTATTATTCAAAATACATTCTAAAAATAATTTATAGAAATAATATTTGTTAGAAGAAAGGTAAAAATGTAGAAGACGAGTACGAAACCAAGAGATAGATAATTCTTCGTTATTTAAATAAACAATTAATTGAATTAATTAAGCATTATTGGATATACTACGATAATACAATGAGCCTGCTCAGAGTCCACGTACAAACTGCACAAAATCTTAACAACAAAATGTTTTTTTGTGTGTGTGAAAAATGCTGTGTTGTCCTTACTCGCATAACACGCGTCAAAAATGGCTTAAATCAGATGATTGATTATTCACCTAATACAATGCTCCCATCACAGTCCTATGATAAAGTTTGTCACCCACGCGTAAGAACTCAATTATTTTGGCAGGGAAATGGGAAAATACGTACTGACGTATTTTAGAAGATCCATTTTTATCCATTTTTTTTATATTATAATTAAAAAGTAAAAAACAAATTGTTTAGAAAACTTATTTATCATATCAAAAGCTTCCTAATGTTTTACTCTTATATTTAGATCGGAAATTTGATTTAGGGTGCAAGAACTAGGAAGCATGGACACGCTGAAACGCGCTCCGACACCGGATTTGACATGCGGTCAATAACTTCAACAAGTTGATCAGTTTCGACACATACATTTAACCGTGTTAAATACAGACAAAGGACATTTTCATAAAAACATAAAACAATTTGAGTGATTTATATTTCTGCTTGCAGCTTTGCACCTTCTCTCTCTCGATTTGCTGCACCCAAACGGACACCCAACAACTTTTCACTCTCAATCTTACCAGTCACCGTTCTAATTTTTTTTAGATTTTTTCTTTAGTTTTTTTTATAAAAAAATCATTAAACAAGGTAATATATAGTCATACACTATTATTAGTTTGGGGCCTAATTTTAATTAATTCAGAATTTACAATTTTATTGATCTTTTTAACGCATCATTCATCAAAATAAAATGTTCAAGAATTTTTATTTTAATTTCCTTATTAATGTTGTTATTGGTTGCAACTTTGCATGTGTGATTTGGAAGATCCCTGCATTTAAGATCTTAGCCAAGAAGTAAGAGGATTCGTATTCTCTAAAATTTTGGTTTGTAAAATCTCTCTCGTGTGTATATATATATATATATATATATATATATTTATATTTGTTTTTCATCAAAAATGTGTTAGAGAAAAAACACTATTATTAGTTATGTTATTTGTAGCAAATTAAATTAGAAAGAGATGAAGTCAATTGTTATTAATGAAAATGCTCTATGAAGATAATCTTCATATTTTATGTTTGTTTATCAATAATTAAATATTTTGTTTTGAAGATTGAAATGCAACCTCTTTAAATTTTTTCGGTTACATTGATGGATATTATCAGTTTAGTTTAATTTTTTTGTTAAATTATTGAATATTAAATGAAATATACATTATATAAATTAAAAATATTATTTAATATTAAAATGTGTCGAAATTCATAATTTTTTTAATATTGACGTGTCAGAGAATCGAATCAAATCGTGTCATATATTATGTGTCAGTATCAGTACTACATAGTGCAAGAGTTTATAGTTTCTACCTTCTGGCACTATGTACATTATTTTCTTTTAAAAAAATCAAAAATTTATTTCGAAAACAAATCTTTATTAAAGATGAGTCATAAAGTATCTTTTATTGGTTGTTGAAGTTACTTTTTATAATATATTTTTTTAGAATTTAATGTTCATGTAATAATAATTTAAAATTCTTTTATATTATTGTTAAATCATTTATATGATTTTTAAAATAATTATCATAAAAATTAATAAATTTTATTATACATAATTGATTGTGATTAAATGATGATATAAAACTTTTTACACTAATCATGTATAATATTTTTTCTCTTTTTTATTTCATACAATTTAAACAACTTTTAAATAATAAAATTTTAAATTTTATGAAATGAATCCTATAAACTATTTCACATTTTTAATTTCAAATTATAACTCATTTCTCAAATTTTATATACTTTCACTTTACTCACATTTTTGTTCTCATATACGTTTTTTTTAATGAAGTGTTCTCAAATACTAATTTCATTCTCAAAATTTTGTGTAGAAGATAAGAATGATTAAATAGACTAACTCTCGTGAAACCACACCAACTTGCTTTTAACTTCTTCAAACAAGATAGGATGAGTTGACACATGAATAAATGTGAAGGTGAAAAAAATGTCAAATTTTATAGATCGATTTACAAGTTGATCTCTCAAAAATCATAAAACTAGTAGAAAAAAATGAAAAATTAGAAAAAGAAAAATATCAATTCATTCGACCATTCTAACATTACACAAAAAAAACATAGAAAAGTAGTAAGATCCATGGTTGTCAAACTCGCGAGTTAAATCGTAAACTCGTGCGATTTTACGAGTCCAGAGACCCTCGGCGCTTTAACTCGGTGGCAGAATCGTTTTCGGGGTAGAATCGTGAGATTCTACGTAGAATCGTAAATTTCTGGGCAGAATCGCGATTCCGAAGAGAGTTTGCGAGTTTGCTCTTGATAAAGAACGGCGCCGTTTTGGACTCCGCAAATCTCTGCGTTCTCTCCGTTCGTGCTCCATCCGCCATTGTAGTGAGAGAGTGAAAAATCGCAGAAGAAGAAGCCATGGACGGAAGAGAAGATGGAGTGGAAAATGAAAGAAATATATTCCGGTGAGGTACCATGCCGGAGGCGAATTTGGAGATGGGGAGTGGAAGAAGAAGAAGAAGTGCATGCGCCGCCGCTGTGAAGAAGACAGTGAAGAAGAAAGCCAAGCGGAAGAAGAAGAAGTGCAGCTTTTATATGGGATTATTTAGGGGTTTTTTTTCATATTGGGCCAGGTCCATAAGGATTTGCTTCGGACACCCCTTTTTTTTGCTTAATATACCCCCTTTGACGCATTTTTTTTTCGTATTTAGGTAATTTACTTTTTTTTTGTCTGAAGTAGACTCTTACGATTCTACGATTCGATTCTACGATTCGATTCTATGAGGCCTCCACGATTCTACGTAGAATCGCGATTCTGACAACCTTGGTAAGATCTAATCAAGCCCTAGCTAGAAGCATTAGGTTTTCAAAATAATAAAAGGCAACCTAGAAGGTCGACTTACCCTAGACATGCGACGTTGGCTGCAGATTAGGTGGGGAGGATTAAGACGGTCTGTTCGGTAAGATAACTTAACTCACCTTTCCTAGTTATAAATTTTACCATTCCTAGTTAAAGACAAAAACACAATAATATTGAGGGTGGTTTGCGTTTGAAGTGGGATTAGGAAACTCCAGATGAAGAACATGAACATATCATACATGCACACATGAGAATGATACCACTAGTAAGTTAGAAGGATCAACTTAAAAAGAGCAAGACGCAACATCCTAAGGTACATTTTTCATTCTCTACTTTCATCCCCTGCCTCTTAACTTCCTCTCATACTGACTTCAACATCATAAATTTAGTAGGCAGTTACACCCTTACCTAAAACTCAAGACATTATAAGAAATATACTCAACAACTGCACAAAATTACTCAAAGATCAAACTCCTTGAGTTGGTGCTAAACAATAATCATAAATTCATTACTTATTATTTTAAAATGAAGATAACTGTGAAATTAGTACTTTAAAGATACTGGTTAAATATATAACATATCTAACTCAATTATAAAAAAATAAAAAAATATTTTGAAACAAATATATAAACATATTATGAGTGTGTATAATTAGAAACTTAAAATATTTATACCTAGAGACTAGAGTGTTTGTAAAGATTTTGAGACAAATGAACCTAAGGGGGTGGTGGTTGAGCCCACCTGACAGGAGAAGCCAGGCAGGGAAGGTGGATACAAACCGCAACCGCATTGATGGTTTGGTTGCTTCCAACTTCTTCCTATAACCATAAGGGAAAAAGCAAAGTCCAAACCGAACACAAACACAAATTAACACCTCCCCACGCAACACAACAAAGACACAGAGAAATCTAGATAGTCACATCACATCACCAACCACCAATTAACTACTGCCATTCTTTTTCTTCTGTTCTATCCTTACCACAATTTCCTAACTCCTAATTTTCGATCTTTTTATATTTCTTTCTTTCTCATCATCTACCCGTGAACCTTCGCATCACCACCCACCTCTTCCCCTTTATTTATTTTCTCGGTCAAGTTCATTCATTCACCCGGGTCAGTCAACGTAACAACAACTATAACTCCTCTCTTTCTTTCTTTTTTTCTTTCTCAATTCTCACAACACAAGAAGAAGATGGCTTCTATCTCACGGGGCCTTGTTCTCACCAGTGCCATGCTTCTCTCAACAACTCTGCTTTATGTTGCTCTCTCCAGGCAAAAGACCACCCCATCATTTCAAATTCACCACTCTAACAAACCCACCTTGCGCTCTTGCTTGTATTCAGGTAAGTTCATTTCAACTTTTTTTCCTAGAAACTGTTTGCTAAAACAATTAATTCTACACTATCCGACAGTTAATTTCTTATCCAAAATTCATTAAATTTTGATAATTGTTTTCAAAATAACTATTTCAAATGCTTTCTCTTCCTCTTTCTTTTTTTTTTTTTTTAAAAAAAAAAACATGTTATTCAACATTTACATTATGTTTTATGCGTTATATATACCATTTTTCATCAACTGTTTAAATAATCTTATTTAGTTGCATATTGAAAACTAAAAACAGCAGTTTTTTAAAACACACCTTCAATTTCTGACTGTGTGGTGGTGTGGTTTACTTACATACAGAGGAAAAGAAAAGGGAGAGAAAGAAGAAGAAGAAGAAGAAAGTGAAATTTGCAGATAGTGTGAAGGAGGGAAGAGAAAGGAATGAGCAAAGAAGCAACTGCAGACTAAGTGGTGGAATGCCAATGCCAGCAAACAGAATGGCTTTGTATAACGGGATTTTGAGGGACCGAGTGCATAGAATGGAGTGCTCTCACTAATTAAGGATACAATCATAGAATCCTCTTCTGTTCTGTTCTGTTCCGTACGTGATCTAGTGTACATTTGTGTTAGGACTGAGCTGATCAAGCGCTCTCTCTCTCTCTCTCTGAATTTTCAAATATAATTTTGTGGTGAGGAGGCTGTTAATATAATGCAAAAAAAAAAAAAAAAATGATATCTGGGGTATTCTTGTGGTTGTAGATACTGGATTTTGTCTAACTCCTTAATATGAAATATTGGCCAAAGTTTTGTTTTCTTCCTAAACTATCCACTTCAATGAAACATTTTTATTTCTATTTGTACCTTTTCTTTCTCTCTTTTCATATGTATTGCGGATTGATAAATTTTGCTCGAGATATATGGATTAATTAGTTAGTTACCATGACAAGCAAATTTGATATCTCTCTTTTTTTTTTTTTTTATCACACCACGGGCAAACAACAACAATAAAATACACCCTATAAAAAACAATAATTAATTAACTTCAGATTTATATTTTTTGGTTATAAAAATCAGATTTAAATGTTATATTTGAGAGTTAATTCATACCTATTTAAGATAAAATTTAGGTTAAATTAAATTTTTTTCTCTAATTAATTATTTTGGTTCGATTTAGTTTTCTTTTTTTTTTTTCAATTTAGCCATCTAATTCGTTAAAAATGTTAATGGTGGAGTCCATGTGGTAGATGAAGTGTCATTTCCTTAAGTGGACACATGTACACAAACCCACCAGCTTTAGACAAAAATGGACTGCAAGATTAAATTGAATCCTTGTTAAAAATTAGAGAATCAAATTGAAACAAATAATAAATTAGAGTAACAAAAATTTAGTCTAATTTAACTTATTTCACTTCTAATTCACATCAAATAGACTATACAAATCATATTATTAACAGGGGTGGAGGACATTATCCAACTCTGACTAATTATCCGCTACATTGTAAATGGTATTATCCTTGTTCCCATATATAAAATTATTTTAAGATTAAATTTTAATTATGATTTTTTGAGTTTTTTAAATTCATATTTTTTTATTTTTTTGAATTTTAATTGTAACATTTAATTCTCCTATTTTTATAAATGGGTGATTTTGGTCATTCTGATAGATTATTAACAAAGAATTTCGATTAATTGAATTATTAAGTTAATTATAAATTAATTATTAAAAAATTAATAAAAAATAATCATAATTTTCCACAATATTGTGTTTCTCCTTTTGTCTGCAAACACCTCTTCCATCTTCTTTGTCGCATGCGACTCCATTGACAACAATACCACATTAGAATTAATAGTCTTTTTAAAAAAATTTAATGTTAATAGTTTGTATTTAATTTATAATTAATTTAATATATCTAATAATCATAATTATTAATAATCTACCATGAGACCAAAATTGTCCATTTATAAAATGAGGACCAATTAAAAATCATGAATTTAAGAAACTAGGAAGACAAAAATTATAATTTAGTCTTATTTTAATTAATTTACATCCTTTCAAAAATTGATTAATTTACATTAAATTTATGAATAATATATTTTACTCTTCTAAAATTATTTTTTATTTCTCTCTATTTAATCGTTTCTCATCTAATTAATTAAGAGTATTATAAAAAAAATTAATATACCAAAAAATTTAAAGAAAGTATTATAAAAAAGACAAACAATCAAATAAAAAAGAATCCATTTAGGAACAATAGTAATATGGAAAAGAGGAATCAGTCATACGTAAAGTTGCGCCTTATTGGATTCAAAATACAGCTTACACTTTTACATACATCATACATGGGCGGGCGTGATGCAACGAATTAATATTTTGGCCACCTTTTAAGACCTACAATTGAATATTAGTACAAGTTTTAATTTACATTTTACATTTGGCTTTTGGGAGTAAGTAGAGATCATGCTCATAGTCAGACAAGTGAAAAAATCAACGTGTTCGACTATTGACTTCTATATTAAGCTTTGTTCAACGATAATCTAGTAACCAATATCACTGTCACTGAACAGATTTACAAGACAAGGGATTAAGAAATGTTTCACTTATCAGCACAATTTAATAGTACTTGTAATTTTTTAGTAACCATTAGTTAGAACATTTGACTTCCTGCCGGAACCTTAAGTATCTCTATAAATTTCAATCCTTTGAGTCAACTCCTTCATTGGAGCTTAGCCAAACTTAATAGTTGTTCATAATTTTAAACAGTTAATGTATGAATTTAAAATTAAAAGGTGTTGTAAGAAAAATTACAAGGTATGAATCTGATTTGACCTTGAGTGTTAGGAAGTCTCACATCGCCTGCCTCAATTCTTGGGGTGCAGCTTATATATCTGTTGGACAACTTCACTTAGTGCCAATTAGTTTTAAGTTGAAATCTAACATGGTATCAGAACCTATAGCCCATCTTAGTTCTTGCCTATTCTAGTAGGCTCGCCTGTTTGGCAGGCATCTGTGGAGGGGGGGTATTAGGAAGTCTCACATCGCCTGCCTCAATTCTTGGGGCTCAACATACTCAAGTTCCCCCACAAAATTCAAAAAAATGCGTTGAAGATAACAATGGAAGATAATATTATGAAAGCTTAATGAGTGGCAAAATTTTAATAATAATTCAAGTCCTTGCTCTCCTCCGCCTAGCATAATGTGAAGTCTAAAAAATAGAAAAATAACGAAAGATAATATATAATTAATGTTATTAATAATGGTATTTGTATATGGTTCCTGAACAGTTAGACAAACCTAGGAAGACATACATTTGCTTGAATAACAAAGGTGAAAGGATAACTTCAAGTTCCATCATGCCATGGAGCAAGCTTTTGTACAACTGCGGTTATTACTCGTAACTGACCAAACTCACCAGCCAAAATGAACGAGCAGCTACCTGACCAAGGACTATTACTCTTCTTCCCCTTGTCAATCTCTGACCTTCTTACTAGTTTTCATTCTCATTTACTACAATCTAAAGCAAAAACTACATTTATGCCAGTTGTAAAAAAAAATCATTGTTTGTTCTTCTCATCCTCGTACCCAGATGCCCTTCCTCTCCTTCCAATGAGATATGGTTCTGGGGAGGCGTTCTCACTAGACATATTCAGACCCTGATAAGATCGATTTGCCAAAAATTCCACTCCTGATTTGCATTCCCTTTCATTAGAGCATTCGAGTTATTCTGCAGCTGCAGTGCCTTTTCTGTTGCATTTACTAAAGCGAGAGTTTCCCTTCTTCAGCATTTTCTGATGAATACAAGCTTAGTGATAAAAAATTAATTAATTTATATATGATCTTATTTGGTAACACAGAATAAACAACCATATTACTACCAGCATTATTATATGTACATGAAAAAACACCAACAAAACCTGTAAACAACTTTTCCCCTTCTCTTCTTGGGGAAAACATCAACAACTTTTACCAGTTTAAGTTATAAAATCTATAAAAAAAAAAGTTAGATAAAATGGGTTTGTACAATCGCAGCAGTAGCACGTGTGACAATTTATGGGTTATGGCAGCTGAATTTTTTTTATTCCATCAAAGAGGTACAGTGTCATGCCTGTTTAGATGTTCTAATATGGTGGAATTACAATTGAACTGAATCTCTTCAAGGGAACTTTCCTTTTATGCAGATTATCCAATGTCATTAACAATAACATATCTTCACTAATTTTCCAATTATCTCATAATTAAGAAGATGGATTTTTTTTTTTTAAATCCCTAATTAAACTAATCATTCAATTGCAAGCATAGAAGCAAGGAATAGAAAGTAGAAACTACCTTGATTTTCAAAATCTTCAACATATCCACCCTTCAAGAATGAAAACCGTGCTTCTTCTTCCTGGTTTCCAACTTCCATTTGAGGCAAATTAATTAGATCTCGAAATTCCATGACATTGGCTCCTGTCCATTGGCTTCCTCTGGAAACAGATTAATACAGTCACATCAGAAATCAAGTAAATCATAAATCTATAATTGTAAAGCTTGGAGAGAAATTAAGCTACATATTCTCATATTCTCTCTCTCTCTCTCTTTAAATATATATATATCAACAACATCAACATCAACATCACCTTTAACCCAAGTTAATTAGGGTCGGTGTCTCTCTCTCTATATATATAAATCAAAATATTTTATTCAGGGAAATATTGGTGTCATGAAATTTACAAATCCCATATATCTTCATAGAAAAAAGCATGTAAAAGACACAACATTGACTGTTCAATAAAACAAAATGATGAAGAATAAAACTACTGATTTTCTACCAACATCCAGAAATACCAAAGACAAAGCATTAGACAGGATACAAGCGACTTGATAAATAGTTGTGTTTATTTGGGAAGTTACAGCTTACATATTCTTAATCATCATAGTTGAGAACAAATAAAGTGACCAGATCAAAGGTTTCTAGAAAACAGATATAGTTGTATGAAACTTAATCAACATCAACAACATATTTAACCCAAGTTAATTAGGTCGGTGGTAGATGAATTCAATGATAGATACGAAAAAGAAAATATAACTTGGCAGTTCATGCAAAGGAAAGCAAATGAGTCTTTTGTTTCTGGAAGTTAAAAAAGTTTAAGCTAACCTGGAAGTTAGCTAATGGTAGATGACCATCAGGCTATTTCCTTTTCTAAGGGTAGAGATTATTACTTATTATCCATTGACTATAGCCAGTTTTTCAATAAGTTAAAAATAGAGGCTACATAAGCCTATTAGCAATCTATAAGAAGTAAGAACACTAGCAAAGAGACAATTTTGACATAAAATTATGTTTAACAGCAATAGTGTACCTATTGAAAGCTATCATTGCTTCGAATGGAGTAATAACTGGAGCTAGATACTCTTTGCTATCCAACAGAGCAGTTTGGGCACAAGAAACGTATAGAAAAACATCGCACTGATAAAAATCAAACTGTTAGATAGTTTTCAGACATAAAGGCAGACTAAAGTATTTACTAAGAATGTAATAAACTTAACCTCAGGAAAGTTAGCAAGTTTAGCTGGGTTCGGTCTTCCCATAACCCAAGTATATGCCTTCTTGCCTGCCCCAGTAATGAGGTCCATCATCTAATTGATTATGTGAAGATAACCAGCTACATCATCAGTATGTAATATGTTTAATTAAATCCCATTTCTCTTGTAAATGAAAAGAAAAAAAAAATTTAAGCTGTATGAGATAGTTTTCACATTTGTTATTCATTCCCATTAGCTACCTAAACCATGATTAAGACTTACGAACAATCCACATATAACTGAATATTCTGTGATAATAGGCAATAATCAAATAATGCCTTATGTCATGGCATAATGTTCCACAAGTCGGGCAAGTATTCTTCTCATTTCATTCAAGGTTACTAACAACAAGGATTCACTCTTGAGATCTTTACTCACTAAGCAACAACATTTAAATCAAATGTTTTTAGGAAATGTGTGATATTATAACACTTCATAAGGGATGTGACGATGTAATTCTCTGTATGATCATGTTACTTTAATAATAAACATGCATGAAAAAACAAAATATTGACAGTAAAACATACCAACACCAAGAGTTCCAACTAAAATCCCAACAATATTAGCATCTTTAGCTCTCTCCACCAGGTAATATCTGCAAAGTCATCACCCTACCTTAGTAAATTTTGAAGACATAAGATGGCTTACACAGCAGATTAGTGTGTTTATATTAGGTTTACGTACCTACGTTTAAGAATCCTCCTTTGTTGAAACAAGTCTGTCACCATTCGATTTTCATTTGCATCATATCTGACTAAAACCAAGAGAATCATAATAATTAAAATCATGATTCACCAAAAAACCTATTTAATAAAGGATGGGAAACTATCAACCTATTTCACAGGCATTGAATGTGAGCACAACATTAGCAAAAGCTGAATCATCATGTCCAATCCAAAAGAGCAAGTAGTCATCAATGCTTTGTCCCTCAGGTAATTTCCACGCCAATCCTCCAATGCTATATATAGTCCCACTTCCTCCATTGCAATCACTGACGGGTTCTTGGAGTCCATTTATCTTTCTATCATCTTTTGATGGAAACATAACTGAAGATGGAATATCAGCAAAGTGAACTTCTGGCAAAGGGTCAAATCTGCATGACATTGATGATTCTAGCAGTGCTTCTTTAATCTGTCGCATTGAGTGTGCGTACTCCAGCCCAAAAAGGACCTGCAATTGGAATGGAAGCAGATGGTCCATGAAGTGCGCAAATGTCAGAAACGTTATGGTGGAAAAATACCTATAAACTTCTCTTATCTATGCTTGCAAAAAAGCTGAAAAAATCAGCAATTCGAGCAAAGTGATGTAAATTGTCCTGAAAAACTTCATAAATATGTGAAAGTCCAGTTTATAGACTGAACAATTATCACTAGAGGACAATTGCAGCTACATTATTCGACATAAATTACAAAATTCAGTTAATTTATATAAATATAAATCCAGAAACGATTAAAAAGTAGTTATACCATGATAGGCTTACTATTTGTCGGTGCATATTATGACATACTTTCGACACAATCAGCTACGCAAATGGAAGCCTTCCCAAAAACACAAAAGGCTGGTAGAGTTGTTGTCCTGCACATAGAAAAGACGATTCAATAGAAGCATATGAAGTAATGAAATAGAATCTAAACCCTTAATTAAGGTAAAGAATTAAACTAAGCAACCAAATGGTGGAACTGTGGCACACGCTACAGTCAGATATGATACGAGGAAAGAAAGACACAGTAGGATTTATGAAGATATAGAAAAATGTTTTAGAAGTACTGACGGACTAAAACATGTATGTCCATAATTTATGACACAATCAGCGTTAATGTGCGATGCTCCAACTTCATCAATACAGCAACTGCCATAGGCCGTGTCTGCCATCACAAACAATCCTGCATCTGATTCTGTGGCATCAATTTTTTTCAATGATTCAAGTGTGTTGCGCAGAGCAGTGACCACTCTAGTTGAATGTTTTAGGAGATTATCTGGAAACTGAAATTCAGAGAAGAATATGATTGCAATTGAGCAAAGAAGAAGAAGAAGAATAACCCCCAGAAGGAAAGGAGGCCTTCAATTTAAAAATAAAAAAATATTGTGAGGTTGGAGGTACTGTTAATATTCAAGTACTTGTGTTCCAAGTGCTTGTAAAAGTAGAGAAAGAGAGAGAGGGTGTTAGGTTAGTTTACTTGCAAAGCAACTCTGGTGAAGTTGTGTGTGTGAATGAAGTTGGCAGAGGCAGCAATATCATAATTTGATTCAAAATCCATCACTTTTCCCTCGTTGTCGTTGTGCCTCTCAAACGGCGTCGTGCTCGCCCTCCGCTCCGGGGTCTCTGAATCTGTAGGGTTTTTCGGGACACTCAGCTTCTGAATTTCTCGTCTTTTATTATTCGGTATGTTTAATTAACTCAAAGGAACGGATCCTTAATCTTTTCAAATAGTATTGTCAAAATATAAAATAGAAAGAAAGAAAAAGAAATGATGAATGTTTTTGTTTTGTCGAATAAAATAGCGGTACATTATTGGAAAATAACGGGTGTTTTGTTTGGGTCCCGGCCCTCCCTCATCGGAAGGGAGGCTATCAATTACATTTACCGGGACGAACACAGCCATGTCTCTTTTCCTCTTTCATTCTTCCTTTCTTTTTCCCTTTATATTAACTCTCTTTTCTTCATCTTTTCCATAAATAATTAAGAATTTCCATTTCACCTTTTCATCCTTTTGTTTTTTATTCTTTGAATTTTCAGGATTACTCCCTGTAATCGGGTTCTGTCTTCTTCATTGCAGCATATCTCACTACTCTGCATGCATATGGGGTATGTTTTCTGAATCCATAATTTTCCTCATCTTAAACCGTGAGTGTATAATAATCATGTAGTATTGCTATGCGTTTGAAAGCTCATGGTAAGTGGAGGAACAAGATATTTCTCTGTTGAGAGATTACAGTGTTTCGATACTTGTCAAAATACATAACTTCTCAACCTCAACATTTTTTAAAACAGCATCCCTATTTAGATTATAATTCTTAGATGTGTAGCTAAAGATCTGATGCCGATTAGCTTCATTTTAGCAAAATATCGTATTAGGACGTTCGTGATTGCTGTTCTTTCACTTGGTCTCAATATAGATAGACAGTGAAAACACTATTATTGTATCACATTGCAAATACTTTTTGCTAGCTATGGATACACACAAGTGAGAACTTTAATATGGGACTGAGGAAGATGGCCCTTATGTTGTTTGTTTACTCGTGCTACGTAGGAATATGATCATACTGATGCAAAATCCAATCTTTTGATTTTTTTTGTTGGATATACTTTTGATTATTATTTTTCTCCGTTGTGAGGAAAATTCTGCACTAACCATTTAAATAGATAAAAGAATAATTTTAGTGTGAGCTAACCAAGCTGTGGATATTAAATTGGCAATATTTGAATTTGTGGAGGATGATTTAGACAATCATGTGGATATGATTATATCACCATGCATAACACAATTTATTGTGATTGTAAGAGAGAAGTGGTTGTCTTGCACCCTTTAAAAAGCCCCCACTAATTGCTACTGCAGATGTTCCCCCGAAAGGATTGAGAATGCACAAATAAAATAGCATCCATTTGCTGGGGGTTTTTGGAGAGGAGGGGTATTGATACCTATAGCATCCATTTGCTTTTAGTCCTGCTTTAATCCATCATGCTTTATAATTTTGAGAATGCACAAGTCTAAGCAGATGTTTTACAGTATTTTTTATAACGTTTGTTAAATCATTAATACCTTTGTTATTTAGGACCTTTTTGTGAATCCATGTGCAGCAAGTGTGTTAGGATTATTGCAAAGATGCAAGTTATTTTATTTTAGTACTACTTTCTTCTGCTGCTGATTTGTGTACTGTGTTTAGGTCCAATTTAAATTCACTTTTTCAAGGCCACTTGTAGAAAAGAAAATAAGAAGATTAAATGAATTAAGTTTCTCACGTAATTTAAAATCAACTTAGTTGACATGCATAATTTTAACTTATGGAAGAAGTTTAATTGATTTTACTTTAATATTTTATCCTAAATAAGACCTTATACAAGTTGACAAATTGGTCAAAATGCCAATTCTGTCTGAGGCTTGATGAAAACATATATGGCTCTGCAGTTGGAATGCAACATATGAAAGTTTACTGGGGAGCAACAACCCATTCCTTCAGCATATTCCCCTTGCGGTAAGTGTCTACTTCTAAGCTTAAGTAACAATGAAGGGTATCTGACATTGCTTGTTTATGTAAATATTGTTAGGAAATGGTAGAGTTTTTTGTGTATGACTAATGAACCTATAGAAGACTGAAGGAGTGTCAATTGGTTTGATCAACAGAATAATTATAGTTCTTTCTTCTGAAGGTAGAGGAAAATTGGGCATACTGCAGTTTGTAACTTCGTATATCTGTTGTAACGGTTATCTTTCAGTTGACAATGACGAGGGATTTTTATTATAATTTCTTCACAGGCCTGGACATAATTGTATTATTATTCTCCTTTGCATATTAATATTGAAACCTGGAAATTTTCCCGTCTCTTGGGTTGAATTTTATTTGAATCATGTCAATAAGAATGATTATGTCTTAATTGGCTTAATATACCTGATTTTTTTTTATGATGTAAAAGTGATGCAATCAGAATAAAAAAAGCTAATGCTAGGATGATATTAAGGGGATGAAGACTGCATTTCCATCTGGATCACTGTTTTCAACAATAGAAAGTGTGAAAATGAAAAAGGAGGAATTGGTTTTGCGCTTTGGGAATTCTGAAAGGAACAAAGACAGACAGAACGCGAAAATCGTACGGGAATGACGTTACCGTAATGATCTGAACAGTAGTTACGTTACATTACATGACATTACATTATGTCCGCGTGTAACTGTTGAGGTTAACCCTACACTACACTTACACCTGATCAGAGTTACCGTCCGATCAGAGTTCGGATTTTAACAACAGCCTTTAGATGCATTTGCATTTGCATATATCCGCGTGGCCTGATCTGGTCCTGGACCTGTCGGCGCCTCACGTGCTTGCAGTTGCTAACTCTGTTCCTCTTCTTTCGGAGATTGTGAAGAAAAATATTAATAAAAAAACATTTTTTAATATTCAAATAAATCGTATATATGTTTTGTAAAGAAGAAAAATTGAACTAATTTTTAATGGCTGAACGGTGAATTTGATCCATTAAAATGTATGACAGTTTTAAGTTAAGCCATGAATTCAAATAAATTAAAAGAAAAAAGGCTGTAAAAGTAGTCTTTATCGTTCACATAATTTTTTTAGTTTCATATAGCCCCATCCTACTTTTTTTTTTAAGAAGGTCCATCCTGTTTCTAGGGAATTTTTAAATAACTTTTTAAAGTTATCGATCATATATATATAAACACTCCTTTATTTTAGCTTTAATTTTAAACAGATATTTGTAAAACTTGTACAGATAATCCAAAAATGCATTAAATTAGTTTTGATCAGTTTCTTTTTTATTTCCTTTGTTTTTAAGTAGAAAGAAAATCTAGAAATCTACTCTGTTGGGCAAAAAGTTGATGATTTTTCTTCGGTTTGTTCAAGGACAGGAAGTTCGAGTTCAAGGCAGCTTTATAAGACGGGGTAAAAAGTAAAAAACAGAAAATGCATGGATTGTTATTTATTTATTACCCTCCTAACCTCCTTCATTGATTCGTCTCCTATTTTATTTAAGGTATAAGATACCAGTAAAGCTTCCTGTGTCAGGATCAACAGTGAACCTTGACAACCTGTTTGGTCTAGAAGGATTATTTCGATTTCTTTTTTTGGTATAGGAAGGATTATTCGATTTGATAACCACTTGCAATTACATGCTATTAAGTTGTAGTAATGTTTTAATTGACATTCAGCAGCTTTCTATAAAATATTAACCTACAGCACAAAAAAAAATTTAACCGCACAATATATTACATTTTTTACTTGTTCAGTTTTATTTTTTTATCGCATTTATGTAATGGCATAAAAATTGTTGAAGATTAAAATATGGATAAAATATATTTGAGGTCCATATAATTTTTTAAAAGTATTCATTTCATTTTCATGAATTTTTTTTTTTATAAAAATAAAATATATTTTTGTTGATTTTAAGTGTTAATTTTACTAAATGATTTATTGAGATAATTGATAGATGTAATTATTTTTTCACTTTATCTTTCTAAGCACACTCAAAAATATCATAAATCATAATTGTTTCATAGAAGTGCAGGAAATTTGAATAGTGGAAGTTTCTTTAATTTATTTTTGGAGGATTTGATCGGTTACAAATTATTTAGTTGATTTGTAATTAAATTACACATAAATTCGTCAATCATATGTCACATTATCTTACTATATTACTGTCTTTTAATAGAAAAGAAGAGAGTGTAGTGAACTATTAGATTTTTTTAAATCAGACCGACAATTGAACTGGTTGAATTGGAAAGTAATCATAACCAATTTAGAGACACTAAAAAAACTAGAAGCTTCTCATAACCAGCCAAAATTGGTGTTGAAATGATATAAAAAATAGAGGTGGAAGACTTTTTGATTTATGATTTATTTATTATTTAATTCAAAATATTTTTAAGAAAAATAAAATATATTCCTAAATATTTCACATAACTATCAATTATTTTTCAACTATTATTAATTTTTATCTTATGAAACATACAATTTAATTATTTACACTAATTTATAATTTTTTAGATACTAACTTTTTAATTATATATTATTTGTTATCACTTAAAAATGATATAATATTAAAAATATAAAATTATTTTAATCATAATTTAATTACCATCGAAACCATTAAACCTTAAACAAAAATTTCACTAATTCAATCTCCAATCTAATTTTAAGAATATTAAGAATATTAGTTAATTGTGGATAAGTGTATAAGAAAAGTCACAAGTGGCAAAAAAAATCAATCACACTTATTTTAAACGTGTTGTTTCTTTCAGATTCTTAATTTGTTTCAAAATATTAACAAATTTATAATTAATTATTAAAATATTAATATTTAAGTTTTTTTACCGAATTAATCAGCTCAAAATAATCGAGTTTGGAAGCAAATAGTAAATAAATGAAGAGCATGAAGGTAATTTGATGGCAGCAGAAAGGACAAAGTGATCTTCCCTAGGGATAAGGGATCTCATGTCATTCAGTCACTATTCACTACAGTCCAAAGTCAGGTCTCCAATTTCCCAGAAGGACCGAACGACACATTTTCACTCTGTGGACTCTATTTTCATTGTCTCTACAACAGTAAACATTCCTCGACTTTAATTCATCTAAAACGCATTAAATTCAAATGTCTTCTTTTCCTACCCATCATATCTCAATTGCCATACTCTTCAGTTTAGGTTCATTGATTAATTCTTTCCCACACCACCCTGCCTAGTAGTGCCTAGCTATAGTGCTCTCAAGCTTCTTATATCAACCTTCTTCATAGATCTAGATCTAGACTACTCGTCACTGATGGCTCCACAAGGCAGAATCTACCCACTACATGAAACCAAAGTTGCTATTACTGTAGCTTTCTTTTTTTCCCTCATTGTTGTACTTCCCAGATCAGGTAAAAACGTGCCCCCTTAACCTATTTAAGTCGTGTGTTAGTTGATCATATGTTTCTATTGAGAAATATTACTATTGAAGTTAGAAATTCATAAGCGGCTAACCCTTCATGATTCGGATGTGTATGTGTGTTGAGCATGCAGCTGCAAGTGGTAGTGGATCCATGTTCTCTTACAGTAGCGAGAGTGTGGAAGGAAGCAAAGTGGTGATAGGGTCAAAGCCTCCTGCTTGTGGAAACAAGTGCATGAACTGCAGGCCTTGCATTGCTACTGTGGTCGTTCTTAATCACAAAAGGAAGGGTTTCAACTTCAAATTCAATGGAGTCGACGATGATAGCTATTACCTCCTTTCATGGAAATGCAGGTGTGGGGATAAGTTGTTTCAACCATAACTACGTACCCTAGCTACAATTAAGTTCTAACACTATATATGTATATCTATATATTATACAAGCTAGCTAGGAAAAGCAGAACCCTACTTCGGTTGGAGCTTCTATTTGCCGATTGAACTTGCCTTCATCCTTATCCATTAATCTATCATAATGTACATGTTCTTAGCCTTGGGACCATATTATATGTGACTCACTCTTAATTTCTTATATCGATGGCCACGTAATTACATTAATGTGATAGTTAATGAGTTAATTTTTTTTATGCGATAGCTTTCTATGTTTCTCCTTTTCTAATTTGATCACGGAGTATTGTGAACACCATGCGTAGTGGAGATGATAATGCATTAGAGGCAAGAAATAGCAGTAATTAATTAATTAACTACGGTTTATCATTCAATTTTTTAAACACTTAAATAATTGTATTAAACGTATATTTCCGTAATTTTGTATATGTTAAAAAATAATTTAAATATTTATGATTTACTTTGCCTGGCTTAAATTTCCTATTCAAGATATAGGATGGCAAAGTACGCAGAGGACATGATTTCCCTGCGGAATATATTCAATTCTGGAATAGGATGAATCTCTGCTGAATTTTAGGAAAATATACAGAGTCCCGTTGAGTGAGATGTTGTCATCGCGGTCTGGTTTCACATGGGGGTGCGGCAATTTCTGAAAGAGGGTAATTTTAGAAAAAAAACAAATATAAAAGGAGGTATATTAGTAATAAGGAGAGGTTTCTGTAACAATTGCCTTCCCCCCAAAAGGACCCATTTGGGTCAACAACGGTGGTCCCTCCCAATACAGTTCCAAAGATATCTTTTGCATAAACCAAATCAAAATCCCTCATTTGCTTCGATTTTTCTTCTTCTTCTTTTGCCCCTTTAAAATGAGCGTAATCAAGAGGGAGCTTGACGTTAGAGGGAAACTAATCGGGGAATAATTTTTTATTTTTAAATTAAAAGAATTATATAATATTCTTAAATTATATTTAAACAAAATATAATTATTTTTTTATATTTAAAAATTCTTAAATTATAGAATAATTATTAAAAATAAAACTTTTACTCTTCACTTCCATTTCCCGTCGAACTCAATTTCTACACATACTTTTAAACAACAAAGGTTGTTCGGTTGTTCCTTTACTTCGATTTGTTACAGCTGTGGTAAATTAAAGAAAAAAGTGGAAGGAAAAATAATTTTTATTTCTAGTACTTAGGTTAGATGTTAACTTTTCTATTTTCCTTTTACTTTTTCTTCAGGTAAATAAAGAAAATACATCATTATTTGTATTTTATTCCTCTTTATATTATTTCCTCTCATCTAATCTATATATATAATAAATTATTTCCATATTTTACTTGTTTGGGAAAAGAAAGTCAGAGTATTATTTATTTTATAATTTAACAAAGACATTATGCAAAATTTTGTATGTGTAAAAGTAGTATATGGCACAAGCATAATTTGTTCACCGTAACATTTATTATTTGCTATATGATTAGAGTGTTTGAACTGATTAGGGATAAGATGTCGATAAGATCATTTAAGTTTACTCAAATTATCAACGTTATCATCGCACTTGGAAAGTGAGTTGAAGCTTAGTAAAAAAGAAATAATAGCATGAAAATATCCCATCTTGTCGGTTTCTACTTACTACACTAATTTCACTCTGGCAATGAAAGTTGTGCTATCTATACAATACTATGTCTAATAATTTGTTACTTTTTCTGTTTTCCTTTTGCTCTTTCTTTTGATAATTAAAAGAAAATACATCATCAGTTGCATTTTATTTGTTCTTCCTTCTAAATATAGGAATAATAAAAATTAAACTATTTCTATATTTTTCTTGTTTCGGAAAAGAAAAATAGAGAATGTATTTATTTTTCTTTTATAATTTAAGAAGGAAAATATTTAAAATTTTGTCTCTGTAAAAATAGAAGTCCAGAAGCAAAAATTGTTCACGTAACATGATTTACTATATGATTTGAGTGTTTGAACTGATTAGTGACAAGATGTCGATAAGATTTATGCATATCTTAACTCAAATTATCAACATTAATTAAATCCGCACTAGTGAAGTGAGTTGAAGCCAAATAAAAAAGAAAAAGTAGCTTGAAAATATCCCATATCGTCGATAATGAAAGCTGTGCTATACTATGTCTAATTAATTAAATTATGAGCAAAAGCCTTGTAGCAGCAAAGCATGGGCAAGGTTGAGTGAGCCAAGCAAGTGTTGACGCATGTTTAAGCTCAATTGGCCGATAGTGTGGCTAGTTAGATAGATAGATAGATGATATTGATGTCGATGTCGATGTCATTTCATTTCTATTTCTGTCGTATGCAGAACCAATTCGTGGCCGTTCAATTTTGCAGCCTACAATAACTCAGGAAGTGCGACATGGGTCCACAGTCAAACGTGTCCACGCCGCAAAGATCCTAATCTCCAACTTTGTATTTTTTTTCTAACGCAAAAAATGTTGCTACTACAGTCAGTAGTAGTGCTCTGCTTTAGTGTATAAAAATGAGTGACCCCTTGTTTGATTTTTGTGCTGGGTCCATGTCGCAATTGAGGAGTCTTCTCTTCTCACTCTTTCTGTCTTCCACTCTTTTCCTTCTTAGTTTGCACTTTGTACTTTTCAGTCCCTACTTTTCATTCCCTTCAACTTCAACCCCTTGCTTCTTTTCTCTCTCAACTCAAACAACATGTTACTAAGAACTTCCACCGTACCAATTCCAAGCTCATGGCTGCCCCATTCCCAAGAATCTATCTCTGAATCACAACCGGTTCTCCACCTTCCTAGAACACTTTCAACTCCTATAAAAAACTTGCTTCACACAGACCCTCATAATCATACCCCATCAAAGCCTGAGAAGAAACCTTGCATGACACCGAGTAAAGTCCTTAAGAACCATCCGAGCATCAAGATGAAGGAAAGTGATGATGAACTGTTTTCAAGTTCTGGTTTAGATAATAAGCATGAAGGTAGCAGCAGGTTGCAGACTTTAGTTATGGGTGGTGGGATGGGGAGTGGTGGTGGCAGGGTTTGTTGTGGAAGAGACTCACATGGTAGGGATGGGACAGATGCTTATTACCAGAACATGATTCAAGCAAACCCCAATAACGCTCTTTTGCTTGGAAATTATGCCAAGTTTTTGAAGGAGGTAAATTTTTTGGTTCGTGCTTAAGCTTGAACTTGATCGTGATCTTTCTCTTAAAAAGATGAAGAAATGCTGAAAATGAAAAGAAAAGAAAAAGTCTAATCAGTAAGATTATTCACTAACCAAAAAAGAGAGGAAAGAAGAAAAAATGAAAAAGAAGCCAAGCTAGCTAGAATAATCGTTATTAAAATATATCCTTGTCTCATGAAACTTCTTGTTTTTCCCCCCTATTAATTACTAATTAGTGTATTTTCTGACATCCAATTTGCAAATAGGTTCGTGGAGATTATCCTAAAGCAGAGCAGTATCTTGAAAGAGCTATTTTGGCTAATCCTGGGGATGCTAATGTTTTGTCCCTCTACGCTGATTTAATATGGCAAACAGAGAAGAATGCTGATCGAGCTGAGGGCTATTTTGATCAAGCTGTTAAAAGTGCCCCGGATGATTGGTAACATAAATCTACATGGATCATGTTTTTTATTCTTTGCATCATTCTCCTAATTTTTTTGTAGTAACAGATACATTTTTTCTTAAAAATAGTTGTTTCTTTCGTAGTAGTTTTAGATGACCTTATTGCATAAAAAAAGTGTTACATGACTTAGGTCTCGATGGATGTCACATGAAGTTGGTTTTTGTCCCTATTTCCAAATATAGACACATTCAATGATTTTTTTAAAATTTGAAACTCAGAACCTGTTGGTAGAGTAGCTAAAGTATGTTATAATTCAATGATCTGTAATCCAAGATAGTTGTTTAGACATTTTGCTTTATTGGTTGGCTTTCATTCCAAAATTAAACTTAGTTGTAGTCCTGAATTTTCTTGTTTGTTCATAAAACTGATGTATAAACCTCAATTGTTGTCACTTGTCAGCTATGTGATGGCTTCTTATGCAAAATTCCTCTGGGATGTTGAAGAAGATGAAGATAAAGACTGTCAACATAAGACTGATCACGGCCACGCATATCCACCTGATCATTTTCAAGAAACTAAAGGCAGCCCTCATGTTACTGCAGCTTTTCAATCCTACGTATCTGAGTGAACTTGGATATATATCTTACAAGACAAATGAACCATAATAGCCTCAATTCTCAAACAATAATGCTTGCCCGTTTTTCACCTCTTGGAAGTGGCTACTATATAGGGTTGAGTAAAGTAGAGATGACTATCTAGCTGTAAATAGCTTATGCCATAAATAAGAGAAACCTGTATGTATTATGTTTGTTGTATACTAGTGAGGCTTCCAATGCTGTATGAGAACATGAAATTTTGGTAGAAATTATAAGGAATAGAGAACAGCCCTTTTAATCTTTTATGGTTTTATCATGTTCTTAACAGTTAACTCTTTATCCTGAACTAGAATTCTTATAAAGAGTAATCACCCAAATGATGTTATTACTCATTCATTTGGACGTTGGTTGATTCATAGTTAACCACATACATTGAAATTTGTGCAATTCCTTTCTCCTTCTCCCTTTGTCAAAATGTATAATAACTTACCATGAAATCTATAGCTTAAAGGTCGATTAGAGAGACAGCTACAACTATGGTATAGTATATGAGCCTACTATATTACATTTACACCATAGTTGTTAGTCATTTATTAATTTTTTTTTGGCAAGTAGTTGATCCAATTCCATGGCACCAAAGGAAGACAACTATGGAAAACCTTAGAATATTGATATATAACACCAACTGGTGGGTTAGGTTTAAATAACATAAATCAATGGCTCCAAATATAGACGGGACTTGAAACATGTGACATTCTTTAACTCTTATACACTGTTTCTTTGTCGGCTGGCGGCTGCAACATTTTCTACTGTTCAGCCAATTACTTGTATGGGTCTCTTGTCTTCACTTTCTTTTTTTTTTCATCTGACAGACAGACTCATTGATAAGGTGATATCATGTTTGAGATTTCGTCTTATTTCTTTAACTTGTCTCTTCTCAACATTTTGTACGGACTCGACAAGAAATAATAATATCATTGTTATTTGACCATATTTTTCAATATATTATCTACGAACCATTACAATTATAGAATACCTTATACCTTTGCGGCTTCGCCCTTCTTAACATTTTCATTGATGAAACATTAAGAAAAGGAAACGCAATTTGGAAGTACATATCTACATTTTATCAATTGCCCAAATTTGCAAGAGAAAGTCGAGTTATGATGTCAAAATACGCTACAAGCCTTGGTGATCAAATGACTTATCAATAAATGTTAAGAGTCACTAATTGAATTGTCTTTCTTATCTGTATGAATGATTAGCTAGTTTGAAGTGTGAATGAAGTCTAAAGTCTACACACGTGATAAGAAATAGCCTCTCCGCCACTCATCTTCTAGTCGAATAAGAATGGGATTGGGTACCGCAAATAGAGCTTCAAGAATTGGAGATCAAGATTTTTTTTTTTTCATTCTCGTTATTAAAGATTCATCATACTTAATTCACATCATTTTGACTTCTAGTGTTTGGAGACTCGACTTTGTTTTTGGAAGAACTTATCTTTGAGATCAATTTTGCATATATGATTATAATTAAAATAAGTAAATGGTATTGTAAATTGAAAATGTTGCTCTCTTTTTTGGGCATCCCTCGTCCGTGAATATTTAGAACCGATGCCCAGAAACAATGGGAAAATCACGAGAAGATCGCCACTCACCAGACAAAACAAAGAAAAGTTCCACTCTGCCTTCATAAGTTCAAAATTCCAAAGGATTTCTACATCTAATCACAATGACAAGGCCAAAACTGCCAAACAAATTGGAAACGCTCATATAATTGAAGATTAAACATAAAAAAGTACGTATGCATGATTCATCTAGCTACTTGTACTTGATCTCATCTTGGTCCTGATAATTGAACACATGACATGGGTACATTACTAAAAAAACTAGCCTGTCCCGATGAAGTAGCTTCTCCACTACTCAATTTCATGAAAGCTGAATAAGTACCAGATTGAGATAATGAGGGGGGATCAGGTACAGGGCACAAACCATCAAGCATCTGAGCCACCTTAGTCATGGAAGGCCTCAAACTCACGTCATCTTGTATGCACCAAAGAGCAACTTTAAGAGCAGACTCAACCCTTTCATCCTTCTCATCAATATCTATCTTTGGATCAAGAACCTCTTTCAGTTTCCCTTCATCCATCATTCTGAACACATAAGAAGGAAAATGTGCTTTCTCCGCCCCTTCCCATTGATCATAGTTCTTCCTCCCTCCAATTATCTCAAGCAAGAGCATGCCATAGCTGAACACATCACTCTTCTCCGAAATTGCATAGTTAGTTATCCATTCTGGTGCTAGATACCCTCTTGTGCCCCTTAGAGTTGTGAACACATGGCTTTGCTCACGGCTCATTAGCTTGGCCAATCCAAAATCTGAAACCTTAGCAGTGAAGTTATCATCAAGAAGAACATTTTGCGGCTTAATATCACAGTGGATAATCCTCACTTCACACTCCTCATGGAGATAGGCCAATCCCTTGGCCGTGCCTATTGCAATGTTGTACCTTGTGTCCCAGTTCAACAAGAAGGTGTTCTCACTGTTCTTGAAGATCCATTTGTCCAAAGAACCCCTTGCCATGTATTCATAGACAAGAAGGCGATGAGGACCCTCGGCACAAAACCCTTTGAGCTTGACAAGATGAACATGATGAATACTTCCAATTATGGACACTTCTGCTTTAAACTCTTTTGCACCTTGTCCAACACCTTCCAATTTTTTCACAGCCAACTGAGTGCCATCTTCAAGCACACCTAGATACACTGAGCCAAACCCTCCTTCCCCAATTTTTGAGGAAAAGTCCTTAGTTGCTCTACAAAGAGCAGCAAAAGTAAAACGTACAGGCATCCCAGAGAGACTGTCCAAGAAATCATCATCTTCATCCAAGTCATCTTGAGGATACTTAGCAACATTCTTCTTCCTCTTGTATAAGTACCAGAATCCTGTTATAAGACCAACTATAACCAGAACTGTGAGAACTACTAAGACAACAACTAGCACCGTGTCATTCCTTCCATTTTTGTTGCCATGTCCATCATCACTAGCACTACTAATGGAGACCTTCATGAACGAAACATAACCACCGGCACCGGCACCCCTCTTATAGCGTTGGAAACTCCCAGTCTGATCAAAATGAAAGCATCTTCCGGTACTGTTTTCAAAGAAAAGCACAAGGCATGAACAGTTTCCTAAACAAGTCTCTTTGCAAGCATTCAGGTTTGATTTGGAAACCGGAGCAGTGTACTTGAGAGCAAAATAATCAAGCTCTTCACCAACATATAAAAGTTCCGTTGAACTCCTAGAACAGGTGGAGATGTTGGGAGGTTTGCAATTATAGCGAGTCCGGAGAAGTTTGGGGCAGATGCACCAGTTTTCAAAGAAGCAAACATAATAAGGATCACAAGGCTGAGGAATGCCACAAGGGTCTTGTGGTACCTTAACTGCCTCAGGGTTAGGAGCCCTCCCTTTGTTGAGATCATAAAAAGTGATTGCACCAGTTGGATCCAAGGTAGCAGCCCACAATGACTTGGGATCTGAGTGCTCAGAGAAGACAACTTTCCACAGCAAAACTCTACTTATGTCATAAAAACTAAATGAATTTGACACCAAAGACGCTGAGTGAACCTTACCAGTGTTATTTTTTGAGCTTCCCTGAGCTTGTTCTCCTGATAGGGACCAGTACACTTGCGGAGTTTCAAATCCTGCATAGAGAACCAAATCACCTGCCTTGTAACTAAGAAAATGACACATGTTCAAGCTGTTGTGGAAGCTTTTGAGTGTCATTCCTTCCACAAAGTCTTGTCCGGGCAAAAGAGTATCAGTGGGATGGCTAAAACTTTGCCAAATAGTTGTCCCATTTTCCCCAAGCAACACCAAATTCCCTGAGTCAAGCAATTCCATGGATCTTATTTTGTGTCCTCTTGTATTTGTTGCCCAAACTACACCATTCCCACCTTCCAAATATGCATTCCCATCATGGTCAAGCACAAATTTATCAGAAGTCCCAACGAGTAAGCCTCTGTTGGCAGTCCAAACCACTTTGTAGCTGCTTAAGTGCATGACAACTAAAACAAACGATGAAACATCAAGAGTAGTGAAGAATCCAAAAGCGAAAGCCGAGCTGTTGGATAGCAAGAAAAAACCATTATGGTCGCTCCAATCTGTCTGAGATGCACTGAAGCCAGGATATATCTGACTAACATGTTGATCTTTGGCCAGACAGGTTTTAAACAAAAGGAGCACATGGAAAAACAAGGTCCCACATCTGAATATGCCCATGATTTCACAACTGCATTAAAACAATGAATCATGAAAGATCTGAGAAGATAAATACTAATTTGGTTAACTATTACTACTACAGTTTGCTAGACAGCTTAATCTAGAAGACAAAGAATATGGAATTGTTTCCTTCAGAGAAACAAAAGTAAACGACAACGTGAGTGTGAAAAGTACCGTAAATAGTGGGAGAGTTTCATGGAAAAATATGGTTCTTGATACAGGAAAGCATGTTATGTTACAAAACTTAAAAGGAAGTGCACAACGAGAAATAGCACTGTGGGTAATAGTATGACACACCTTAGTTTCCATTCAGTAGCAGAAACGATGTAGGCATGTTAGAATGTAGACGGAAGTAAGAGGAATATTAGAGGGAATTGTGATGAGTCCAAATGAGTTTCTCTGCATTTTCTCCATGGCTAGATATGGTTGAAATACTATTAGCTAGCTTTCACTATACGTCTAATAAATGGTAGTAGGGACGATGTTGTTGCTTAGTTGCATTATGGTCCTAAACTTACCTGCTTTTGAGGTTATTGTCCATTTTGACTTCTCTTTTTTTTTTTTTTTTTGGTAAACGTCGTCCATTTTGACCCGGTGACTAATATCTTTTGCATCGCTTTATAACCTCCAATTGTATTTAGTGTCTTCGAATAATATCCTGCAAATTTGACACCGTCATGCAATGAACATCAATTCATAAAATTTTCAAATGTATTATAAACAGTATTTACTTTATTTCCTTTTTTAGTACTGGTCCAATTTCATAAAATAAAGCGTTCAATATTTGGTTGGGGGTAATTTTTAAAGACAAGTTTTAAAAAGTCCAATGAACAATTATGATTTATGAGAAGGCTACACTTAGGTAACTTTTTCCTCTTTTCTTTTTTATTTATGGGAGTAGTCATTATGCAGTTTGGGATTCAAAATCCCTGGAAGAATGTTGAAGAACAATAATTGAAAAGGAAATGGTTATTCCAACATCATACAAGAGATTTTGCAGAATTTAGTTGAAGAATGGGAAATCTGTCAATTTCCCTTCACCATTTGAAATAGGAACTAGTAAGCATGTCGTCCTCCAGCTTTTGGAGGTAACAAATTGAATTTTCCAGAAAAGGAGGCCCTCAGCCAGAAAATAATTTAAAAATTTAACTTTTCTGAGTCCAACCTTTCAGAATGAGTTGGCAATGTACCCGGCTAGCCACCTGCCTCATTAGTTTCGACCGAACCATATTTATTACACTACTCTGTTATTTCTGTTTCATTATGTACTCTCACGCATCGACATGAGAGAGATGATGCATTTAATTATTTAAAAGAAATTTCAGGAACATTTACAATTACTCTGTAATTAATTACATTACATTACATAATCAAATAATCATGTTACGAATTACTCCACGAGAAGGATTTTACCTTGGGGGGAGCATGCAAACTTCATAGCCTTTTCCAGTTTCCTGCAACATGAACCTCCTCTAAGTTGCAAGAAAGAAGATTTTACTGTGTATACACCCTGCTTGTGGAACCATATTAGTTTATTCTCCTTCATCGATTTCAACGTGGACGTGGTACTCTCAAAATAGCTGCAACATATTGAGATTGCATCAATTCATCTATTAACATCAGTTCATGCACCCAGCACTCTCATGTCAAGTAGACTAGGTAAGGGTGGGTTGCAATTTGCAAACTCTTATACATTACTACCACCATCATGCAATCTTTGTGTCATCTCCAATTTCCCATCTAGAGCCTTCTCTTAGTAATACCAGGACTAATGTCCAAATGCTATGCTGTGGCCAACCTACGAATCCAAGAATTTTTCATTGGAAAATATTTAGCTTTGAAGGATGAATCTTGAAACCTTATTTTCTTAGTATAGCCATCTTTGATTCTTTAAACTTAAAATAAGAAATTTTATAATACAGTTATTCCAACCTTTTCTTTGAAAGAAATAACCATTTAAAAAAATCTCTGTACGTAATAAAACTAATAAAAGACAACAGTTCTTTTTAATCATATGATTCTAACTTAATGAAACTGACAGAACTAGAAAATAAACACACAGATCCTTAAGTTTTCTTCTTTTAAAGTTATATAGGAGAAAGACTGACATTCAAATTATGAGGTCAATACTGTAAAAAGTCACAACCCACTAAAGTTATATTTATTTATTTTATCAGCACCTACTAAAAAAATACCACAACCAATGAAATAAAATAGTTCCTTCTGTTTTGTTTTACAAAAGATCATTCTGTTTTTAAATAAATTAGGAACATGAAAAATAATATGCATTTAAGTCATTTTATAGTATATTCATATTTACATTTTCGAGCATCGGTATTAATTTCATGTAGCAAGAGAAGACACTAATTAGATAATGTCAATTTATTATGTAATCTAACTCAATTGGTTGAGGAGAGAGTATATGCAGGCTGTAAATGCATCAATTTCTATAAATAAATAAAAATGTCAATTTAGAATTTCTTGTCGTGTGGGGGCCTTTATTCCTTGAACTCCAAAACAAAATGTTAAAAAGTTATATGATGACACTTGAAGCCTGTTAGTTTTGTGATAGAAAAGACTCAACCAATCCTACTACTTTCTTTACTCTTCTTTTATTTCAGTGATTGGATAAAATCTGACCCCTAGTTGTTTTACTTTTGGGAGTGTGGAAACTGGAAGTTTCATACGACAAAAGAGAAGGATCTGAAAATGAATTAAGCGATTATTTTTTGTTGCAAAAAAAAAATGAATTCAAGAATTAATGAAGTAAGCAATTTTTAGTTTTCACCATGTACGAGTATAACTTAAGATTAAATAATGGACTAAATACAAACAATAGCATATTTGGACTTAAGATTACAGTTGAGTATAATTGGCTTCCTTATGGCAGGGGATATAATCCTTCTTTTAAATCATGGCTTTTTGTTGAAGAAAAATTGATCCTCTGTTTGGATGTCGTTGTGTCCAATATAATGAAGGCCACGGCGTGTAGTTCATGAATATATATAAAATATATGTAAAAGCACCGTGAAGATCAGGATCGATGAATGTGAATAGGTTCCAAAAGGAAATCAAAGTCAAAAGTAATAATCTGGGGAAGTTGGCTTCGGGGATGGTATAACTGGTGAGAATAGTAATAATATTACATGTATATTAAAATATAGGAAATTATTTTTAAACTATTTTCTTATACTAATATTAGTTCATGTAGCAGATTCATGTATTAAAAAGTTCGATTTAAATTATTTCCTATATTTATATCTCATAGGTATAAAGTTCACAATTTTCACCCTATCCTTTCTTAGCAACGGCCAAAGAGAATAGTACTACTATATTATTATTATTAAGAACAAAAGCCAAAATAAATCCCATGATGTGACCTTCATTGTAAAAACGTTACATCCTATAAAAACATTTGATAAATGAAGGTGAAGAAAAAGCAAAATTCTGAACTTATGCTATGAAAAGAAAATAAAAAACTCATTCTAGCTAGGAGTATGGAAAATTTTGCCCTCCTACATGTAAGTAGTGATTGTCATATCACTTTCCTAAAAAAAATGATTGTCACGCCACAATTAAACCTAAATTTATGACTTTGACATCCTTCTAGTCGTTGCTGCAAGTAATCCTAGTGATTTTTTAGTACAGTAATCTGTAAGTATAGCACATTGTTTCTAATGCTTCATTGATTACAAAATAATGTTAAAAGAAATAAAACATGCATATTTAGACTTCAAACAATAATTTAACCATATTATAAAAAGCAAAATAATAAAATAAATCAAGTAACTATTCAACACCTTAGATATAATAAAATGCAATGTTCAATATGAAAAACAATACAATCGTTAATATCATATAAATTTTGTATAATTTGTATTATCTAATTTTAAAAATAAATCTTATTTTTCACGCAATATTCTCTTATTTGATAAGTGGAAGATTAAACTTCTAAGCATATATTCTTCAAATAGTAA
This sequence comes from Glycine latifolia, assembly GCA_013407115.1. Taxonomy (NCBI): domain Eukaryota; kingdom Viridiplantae; phylum Streptophyta; class Magnoliopsida; order Fabales; family Fabaceae; genus Glycine; species Glycine latifolia. The sequence continues at coordinate 27,451,710 of CM023953.1, forward strand.
TTTTCCAAATATGTTACTGTTGGTAGGATATCTGATTTATTCATACATATTTTTTGGTCAAAGTTGATTTCATTATATTAATAATAAATAAAAAATTATTTTATCAAAAAATCATTGATTTGGACATTAGATTTCCTAGTGATAATCCAAGGTATTCTTAGAAGTTTTGATGCTTTGGACTAACTTTGAAACTAATCATCAATTAACACTTAATCACACTTAAATCTTCTTGTCTTTTTTAAAAGTGTATTTGTGAAAATGAAATTAAGTTTTTTCCTATAATGTGTTCTCAATTGAATTATATTCAATAAATTTTAAGTTAATATCATGCTGAGAAAACAAATCATTTTGCCTTTAAAATAAATACACATGATTTTCGAAACCAAATCAAGAATTTAAGATCGCAGATTTAGAGGATTTAAATTGTTTCTACTTGCACGTAACACATGGATTTGTTTAAAACGTGTCGTTAATTTTGTATTTTTACCATTATACATTAACTGACCAGTTGTTTTGATGGCGGCTTCTACCATGGGCATTGCAATTGAATGGTTCAACCATGAATCACTAAAACAATAGCTACAGTAGCATATTTTTTTAATTAAATATAATTTCATTAATAGAAAAAGACTAATATATATTCTTTTATTAAAAATTGGGAAATGACTATTGATTCCCCGTAAGAAATAGGAAATGTCTAATAAATTCCTATACTCTAATGAACATAGTGTGATTGCATTGGACTTCGCTCGTTCTCTTTTCAACCTTGATTTTGTAGTGGATTAACTGATGATTATAATTCATGTTTTTTCATTTTTTTTTTATAATTTTTCAAATTCAAATAATAGCACTCTCACATGGCGGCAAAAGAACTCTGACTCTAAATGTTATTTTTCAAGTTTAAATATTAGCACTCTGACATGGCGGCAAAAGAACTCTCACTCTAAATATTTTGGTTCAATCAATCTATATTAAATTAAATTTAAGAACAAAGGTTCTAAATTTGAAAATTACAGATGAAATTGGGAGAAATGCACAAATTATAGATTTATGAGTATCACGGTTTGGACACTTTATCATATACTTAGAGTGCAATTTAAGGGTACTATAATGACATTCATGGCATATCGAACAAAAATCCCAGCACCTATACTGCAGAATCTAATAAACTGCGTGTACAAAGTTAGAAAGAAAAAACTTGCTGAATTGCAACAATCATTTGAATCTCAACATAAGAATATTTTCCTTTCCATAGAAATACACCTTTTTATTGTGCACAGTGTGTAGTATGTACTGTCTGAGATTCTAAAACTCAAAAAGCTATAAATTTTCCTACATTGGTTCCTCAAATGTTCAATTTTTAATTTTTTTTGCGTCAACGTAAAGTTCAAATCTTTTTTAATACATCAATCCTCAAATGTACAAATGAAACTATGGCAAAATAGCAAATCTTCATAGACAACATTGAAAGGCAATATAGAGGACCGAATACATAATCGAAGCATCATAAACCAATAAATCCTTGGAGTCTCCTTGTACGATTGAGTGGGTTAAGGCCGCGGACAAGCAAAACGACGATGCAGAGTTGAGATCGAGTTGGAACTTGCATCCGATGCGAATCTAGACCACCGCAGCTGAAGCGACAATGAACTTGGCAATGGTGATTTTCAAAATAACTAGCACAACTCAGAGAAAGAAAATAGTATTAAATGAACCCAAATATTGTCCCTTATACTGTAGCTGTGAAATTCAAAAATTATGAGTAGTATGGTCCAGTTGAAGACAATGGCCATCTTGGGCCCTAATAATTTGGAGAGTCGTGTGTTTAAGGGAATAACTAATCCCATTACAAATAGTGTTATTAGCTCTATGATGCTTGGTGAAATCCCTCTTTTGGCCCCTCGCATTCCCTTGTGACTTCCCGTGCCACCCCATCCCCTCACCAGATCCAAGTCTCATCGGCCCGCCTCGAACTGCACTCGAGTCTCAAGCAACATCGTTGCCGGCGTGCCTCCACCAACACCACCGTTGGTTGGATGTTTATGTTTTTGTGGTGATCGAGGGCGGTGTTGGTTGGAAGTTTATGTTTTTTTGGCGGTGGAAGGTGTTTTCCAATGAAATTCCAATGATTGAACAAACAATGAAAATGCGATTATGTTACTACTACAACAAAATCAAATCGTATTTCTATTACACACGTTTGAGAGGATGAAAAAAAGAAAATAAATGTAATTCTATTGTATATTTTATTTTATTTTTTTATAATGCAATGAAAACACACTTCTATTACAACAAAATCATATTTTCTTAAGAAATATAATTTCAAAGTAACATGAAAAGCACACCCACGACGATAGTGCCAATAACAACTTCTTATGTTTAATTAGTTTGTAGCTGCCTTTGCATTTACATTTATGAGCTTGTTGCTTCCTACACCTTTTTGGATTGTAATTTTATAAAAGGTATAACCAATTTGAAATGTAATTTTATATTTTGGATCAGCGAATATGAAAGTTAAGAATGCTGGAAGCAATTTTTTGGTATAGAAAATAACATAGCATTCACAATCATAATCTTTGGTTATAGAATTCCTAATCAATTAAGCATTTTTAAATTTAAATAAATTTCATAAATAGAAATAAAATTATAAAGAAGTAGATATTTTTGTTATTAATAATGAGAATTTTATTTTATTAGATGGAAATTTTTAAAAAGAAATTATGAAAATATACTAATTGTACTGTAATTGTCCTGATGCATAAGAGAATGTAAGTTGTGGATGAGATGACAAATTTGGTTTGAGTAATTATTATGACATCCCTAAACAAGGATATATATTTATGAAATTAAAAGATAATAAATTAAGTAGCGTTAGTTAGCAATAGCATTTGCATTGGAATTAAAAAAGTGATAGGCAACGGGTGGGTGAGACATGGTGATAGTGACAGTTTGGTTCCAAGTTCGGAACCGAAACCGAAATTTAAATCCAGTTAAACCGAAGAATCGAACGTTATCAGCTAACTTTGACTTCTAACTCTCAGCCAACAGGTGTCCCACCGCTCCACCACTTACTACCATTATTTTATTTATTACAAACTGTTAGTTAATGGCATGGGACGATGAAGCGCACCGTTTAGTTTGGTTTGGTGGATGAAGATTTTTTAAAAAGGAAAAGTGGTGTTTTTTTTTTGTTTTGTTTTCTGTGTGACGGTGTCGTTAACGGACAAATAAAAATAACCACGTGGGTTTTGGTTTCAATTTCAAATGGCGTGAGGAGATTGCTGTGACGATGCCGGGTGAGTTTATCACATTGATGAGAGAAGAGAGAGAAAGATTGACCGTTTATCTTTTTTTTTTTTCTTTCAACTCCTCAAACTGAAAAGAGTTGAAGAGTGAGAGAGAAATGGAGAATGCGGAGGAGATGCAGCAGCAGCAGCAGCAAAACGAGGATGTTTTGTCGGTTGAACTTCCAGCTCCTTCCGGTTGGAATAAGCTGGTCTCCTCTCTTTCTTTCTTCCTGTTCTGTATTTAATAATATTTATTGTTAATTTGTTTGTTGCTTGCTGGGATTTCAATTCTCGTACTGGCACTAATTGTATTAGTATACTACTATTTAGTTCCACACACTCTTTCTCTTTAATGTATTTAGTTGGTGGGCTGAAGCCTGCACCTTTTTGGATCTCATCTATTTATTTATCTCTGCAATCTCCTCTCCTCTCCTGAGTTGACCATCTCCTTTAGATTTGCACCTTAATGCTAGTAAGGGGGAAAACTTTGACTTGCACTTTTATTCTTCCTGAAAAACAAACAAAATTCAGACACATTTCTTTTCAACTATATAGTGGTTCGGGTCATTCTGGAGATTTTTATATATTTTATTCAACCTTTACAGATGTTACGACTTTGTTTAACAATATATCTTGGGATAAATGATAATATTTAGGCTAAATTCTGCAAGTTAGGAATAGCTGTATTTTTTATTTTTTTTCCCAACAGTATTTTTTAAATAGAATAGGATTAGGATTAGGATACTATGGAAACAATGCTGTGAATTTTTTGTGCTTTTCATATTCTTCTAATTTGTAATCTAGCATTAGGCACAGATATGAGCAAGTGGAGTGGCATGGAATAATTTGTCTTGCCAAACATCTTTAACTCAGGATGAAATGATCAATGTGATACTTTTCTATATTTTTCACTAGGAATGTTAATTGCTGCTCTCTTTCAGACTTTAGCACTTTGAACTGATTCTCAGTGATTTATTGAAGATCTGTTCCTTCTGGATTTGTGTTATATTATCTATTCACTATTCTACAAGGATTATGTAGTCTGCATTTTCTCTCTCTTTTTCTTTGTATGTGTATCATCCACATTGAATGTTACTACATGTATGTGCACACATTTCCACTTGTCTCTCTCTCTATTGCATTCATTCCTTTTGAAAAGGCTTGGAAGGAGATTGTTTTCATTGTGAGTTTTAGATACATGTTTAAGTTTTCAAAATCAACAAGTGGTGGCAAGACTATTTTCAAATTGTTAAGCTGTGTGGATGTAATTGACAAACTTTTACTGTATGCTGTATGGAAACTGTTTTATAATGCAGTTTAGTTCAATGCTGCAGTTCTTCCCTAAGAAAGTGGGAACACCAAGAAAAAGTGAGATTGTATTCATTGCTCCAACTGGGGAGGAGATCAGTACCAAAAAAACAATTGGAGCAGTACCTAAAGGCACATCCTGGCAATCCTGTCATTTCAGAGTTTGAATGGGGAACTGGTGAGACCCCTAGGCGATCAGCAAGGATCAGTGAGAAGGTCAAGTCAACTCCACCAGCAGATAGTGATACTCCAAAGAAACGTGCTCGGAAATCATCAGGATCAAAGAAGGATAACAAAGAAATTGAATCTGCTTCAGAGGAAGGCAAGGCAAAGTCTGATGCTGAAGATCCCAAGGCTGCAGAGGAGGAGGAGGATAATGAAGGAAACAATGATTCTGGAGGAAGGCAACTTGAGAATGGAGATAAAACTGAACAAATTGATGAACAAGCCAAGAAGCCAGACGTAGATATGGAAGAAACTGATCTGAATGATACTAACAATAAATTAGAAAATGATTCAGAGGAAATTAAGAATAGTCATGTGAACGGGGAAAATGTGATTGCTGAAAAGTCTGAAGGTGAAGAAGCTCAAAAGCTTGAAGTTGAACCAGCAGAGAAAGTTGCCGAAGAAGCTGCGGACACTGAAAAATCCCAAGGGGAAAAAGAAGAGAATGAGGAGAAAACAGATACTGTGATTCTAGATGCTAATGGGGGAGTCGAGAAAGAGAATCCTAATGCTGCTGCAGGAATGTAATGGTTATTTGGAGCTGTGCACAGTGAAACACTTCAACATTTGTCATACCGTTGTGTAAGCTGCAGAAATGTACTGTACTGTTGCCCCATGACTTTTGTGATGCTATTTTAGTTATTTTGTGGCCTTATGGATGACTGTAGTCGCGTATTTTATCTAAAGATTTGGTTGTACTTGCTACCTAGGATTAGGGAATTAAATGACTCTTCCTTTTAGTTTAGATTAGGACATCTGATTTTACGTAGTGCAGCTATGTAGATTGTATGTAGACTTCTGTGACACATTTGTGTTTCTATTCATTTAAATTTCACATTCCCCGGATTTAAGAATGCTCTTTTTATGTTACCGAAAGTGAGTGGTAAATGCAGGAGTGAAGCTGCAATTTATCACTTCCCTTCCTTTCCTAGTTACTGCAAAGGCTTCATATCTAAAGATTTCGTTTCATTAGATTTCATGTATTTCATCAGTATTCAGTCATTAATATCGCCGCATGTACTTTACTTGATCAGCCTTTGGATTTCTGACATTATTTAGAGCTTGTAGAAGAAGCGCTGTAGCATAATTTTTTCCATAACATAATTATGCGTTTTCAACTCCAATTTTTTTTTTTTTTGTGAAGCATCGTCAACTCCATTAATGCTATTATTATGAACTATTTCATTTGTCTTCACCCTTCTACCCAGTGTTTATCTCGAAATATTTAGAAATAAATGGCAGGGGGCTTGTTGAGATTTTATTTTATTTTTATAGGAGAGGCTTGTTAAAATATCTTTCCAATAAATATGAACGCGGGGCTTTACACGTGTATTTTTTTTAATTTATATATATCCAATTTATAATTTATTGTCTATTTTAAATATTTTCATATAACGAAAACGTAGGTTGTAGCATAATTTTTCCCAAAATCATTATGCTTTGTCAACTCTAATGACATTATTAAGAACTGCATCATTTGTCTCCACTTAATCATTATTGCAGTGCAGTTTTTGCAATACATGACATGATGACAAGCATAGACGATTGTTGAGATTTTTTTCATAATACAAATAGAATGGAGTTTTATACGTATAATTTATTTTATTGTTTTAATTTTTTGTAATTTAATTATTTAAAATTTTATAATTTATTATCATCTTTACATATTTTTATTATAATGAAAAGGTAGTACCACCAGCATTAGGTTCAGAATTTCGAACCCAAAAACAAGGTAGCATGTGCATTCAATTGCTCCCACTCGAGGTATTGGAGACTCGTTGCATGCATATTCTGTTTGTGTATTGAGAGAAAGCAAGTAGAAGTAAACAAGAGTGGAAATTGGAAAAGGTATACTTAAAGGAGGAGTTAAAGGGTGAGGAAAGGAAGAATCTATACTAATCCCCTGAAAACAACCTCTTCTAACGATCTTAAGTTAAAGACTAAGAATCTAGAGTTTATGGAGGAAAAGTATTGCATCATCCTCAGGATTGCTTATCATTTTTTTGCTAATGACGTTACCGTCATTGAGTTACATAATACAGCCAAGCAACCTCATTTTATTCTACAATTAGAATGCTCTTTCATTCTTAATATTCTTAGACTAAACATGATGTTATCTTCCTTATTTCTTTGGCTTCTGCTATTCTCTCCATTATTTTCTCATGGTATGTACTACTCTTGTTAAGACCATTTTTAATAGCATATTCTATTTTGAAATGGAGGACTTCCTTCCACGTTCTATAATACTACTATTCAGAGATGCATGTATAGAATTTAGAATTAGATTTGTATACTACTTTTTGCTTAGTCCATTGTGTGACATGGAATTATTTATCACCAAACTTGAACATTCTGATGCATGTGATGCAGTTTTAGGGGATAAAGCATTTACAGGAACATATGGAGTAAACTATGGTAGGATAGCTGACAACTTACCTTCCCAAGAAAGCGTGGTTACCTTACTCAAAGCAGCAAAAATTAAGTACATTAGGATATATGATGCTGATCACCAAGTCCTCCGTGCCTTCAAAGGGTCTGGCATTGAAATTGTGGTTGGTCTTGGCAATGAATTTCTCAAGGACATGAGTGTGGGGGAGGATAAAGCCATGAGTTGGGTCAAAGAAAACGTTCAGCAATTTCTTCCAGGGACCAAAATTCGCGGAATTGCGGTGGGAAATGAAATCTTGGGAGGCACGGATATGGAACTCTGGCAAGTTTTGCTCCCTGCAGCAAAGAATGTTTACAATGCCCTTAGTAAGCTTGGTCTAGCAAAAGATGTTCAGGTGTCAAGTCCACATTCTGAGGCTGTCTTTGCTAATTCCTTTCCTCCATCCTCATGCACTTTTAAGGAAGATGTCCTTCCATATATGAAGCCTCTCTTACAATTCTTCTCACAAATTGGCACTCCTTTTTTCATTAATGCATATCCTTTCCTTGCCTATAAGAATGATCCACAACATATTGACCTTAACTATGCCCTCTTCCTAAAAAATCCTGGTGTTTATGATGCAAAGACTAAGCTGCATTATAGTAACATGTTTGAGGCTCAGGTTGATGCAGCTTATGCTGCCTTGGAGAAGGTTGGGTTTGACAAGATGGACGTTATTGTTTCTGAGACTGGTTGGGCTTCTCATGGGGATGATAATGAAGCTGGAGCAACAATAAAAAATGCAAGGACTTATAATGGTAATTTGCGCAAGCGTTTACTCAAGAAGAAAGGGACCCCTTATAGGCCAAAAAAAGTGGTGAAGGCTTATGTCTTTGCCTTGTTTAATGAGAATTTGAAGCCTGGCCCAACGTCCGAGAGAAACTTTGGATTGTTTAAGGCTGATGGAAGCATTGCATATGATATTGGCTTCACTGGACTTGTATCTTCTTCAGCAACTTCATTTTTCCTTTCCTTTAAGGTATGGACTATGGATTCCTCCTCTACTTTCACTAATAATTAATTTTTCTAATTTCTAGGAACTTTGTGCTAAAACTATTATTGCACACTATCTGGCTGTTTCAATAATTTAACATCATGAAACTTCAATTATGGTTTAGCTTTTCTAACGTACAGATATTCAAGTGTGAAGTATTTATGTATAATGACATACATATCATATCAATTTCTGTTCCTGATGATGCAGGGTATTGGATCTTCGTCCATGACGGCTTTTACGAGTTTTGCTGCTTTTCTTTTTATGGCATTGTAATTGATTTTAAGATTAAGGTACATGTGAATTCAGTGATTCTTTGGATTCTGTAACAGTTTTCGGTACTTTAAAGTTGTGGAATTTCCATAACGAAGATGTGACATCTCAATGTATATCTGATTAACTTTCTATTCTTTATTAAGGGATCTAATATTGTCTATTGTCGTTGACCTGCTATTTTTCAACGTTTTATCAGTGTTAAGCATGCTTTATGCAGCAAGGGGATATATGAAAAACAGAGCAACATCGCTTCTACGGTTCTACCTAAGATTTGTATGTTGTCATATATGAAGCCTAGAGTCTAAAACTTATTCACTGTTTAAAACTGATATACTTAATGGTGTAACGAATACAATTAAAAAAAATCTTAAAGTTCCTTGCACAAAATGATATTTTCATACAAATTAAAATGGGTGTGAAATGGGGTAGAGAAGAGAGATAAAAATAAAAAAAAAGAAGAGCGCAAAAGTAAATAATGTCATGGTTGACGTGATAACAAGAAAAGAAAGAAGCAGAAAGAAATGTGTGCCGTATTGAATGTAAAAGAAAAGAAAAAGAAATGAGATGAATGATATGTTTTATCAACTTTGAATTGTTTCTTAAAAAAAAAATCAACTTTGAATGCGAACATCAACACATCAAATACAATAGAGGTAGAGAAGATAAATAGGCTGTAATAGGAATGATCTCCTCGTTGTAAGCTTCAAGCACGCATACTTTGCAATTTGCATAAGAATAGTTTAACTTGAGGTTCCTAAAAAAAATTCTAAGCAAAGAGTTAAATATATTTTGACTTTTTAGTTGCTATAAATAAGATAATATTTATTTTTAATTTCCTAAATAAGACCAGACCTTCAAATCAAGAATATAAATTGTTCAGTACCATTTTATATTGGTCTCTATTCACCAATAAAAAAAGTTCATTCTAGTTTCTCGTATTTATAAAAATATGTTGTGTGTAATCCCTTATTTTAAAAAATGAGAGTTTGAAAAGAAGAAGAATTTTTTTTAATGAAAATCAAGAATTACACTTGATATATTTTCATAGCTAAGGTACTAAAATGGGACAATTTTATTTTGAAAAACTAAGAGCGAACGTTTCTATATTTAAAAGGATTAAAAACATATGTAACTAGGCATAGCACTTCAATCCACAATCATCTGGACATCGCAACTGCATATTGATAGAATCATATTTGAGATAGATTGCAAGATAATGGCTGATAGTATCAATGCAAGGAGAAGGAGGTTTCAGATAAGTAAAGTTGGTCATATTTAAAGGATTGTGTTGCAAGATTATCTTCTTACAAAACTGTTGTATACAGTTTGTAAGTAGACAAATTAATCAAGTTGTTCATGCATTGATTAGGACATTTAGATTTTTTGTTTGTTAACACACTTTTAATTTTAGACTTACTTGTATTGATTCTATTCTTCTTCATGATTTAATATAAGTTCATTTATTAAAAAAACATATTTAACCTCAAACAAAATTTCACTAATCATTTACTTCTTTAGAAAATATAAATTAACTCGGGTACTCTTTGATAATTAAAAAAATAATTTTACTGGTTACTTTGTATGAATGTGTTTAGGAGTTTAGTTTAAGAGAGAAAGGAGAGAGGACAGATTTTGATAGACATTTTTAATTTAATTTTTTATTTAAAATAAAATGGTAAATTAATAAATGCGTAACTTTTTAATCTTATGTTTATCTTTATCAACATTACATGGCTCTCTTAGAAATTAAAAAATATTCTTCCCTCTTTTTTCTTTCAAAACTACCAAATATACCGTCAAGAAGACTTGTATGAATCATCATCGAAGTATTGTATGTACGATCGTTTTGTGTGTGTGTGTGTGTGTGTGAGAGAGAGAGAGAGAGAGAGAAAGAGAGAGACTAATCACTAAACAAATTATTCATCTTCCGATATAAAGCCTATAGTAGTTGGTTGACGTTCTTGGGTATCTCTAGCTAGTGCTTCTATGTGTTGCCAACTGAAAAAAAAAATGCATTTGCCAACGTGAAAGGTTCAACTAAACTAAACCAAAATTAAGAAGTGCTCAAACTTTAATTAATTTATTGAATCTTGATCAGATAATCTTGTGTACCTGTACCATCAAGGATAACTATATATAGAATATCTCTCAGATTATGCGGGTAACTGTCAAAATCACTAAAGAAATTAAGTATAGCTACCTTAGAAAGATATAAGCGACTAATCAACAAAAAGTCGAAAACTACCCACTCTCATGTTGACACAAATTATGAAACTTTGATATATTACAAGAATTTAATTAAAATGTATTAATTGGTAAAGCCGTTATATCAATATTTAATTATATTTTTTATGAATGATATAGTAGTAACAATTAATGTATGAAAAATAAACTCGTAACATTGAAGTACATGCACATATATAGTATGTTTGGCATTAGCCAAATGTTTACTTTTCCTTTTTTTTACTATACAAAAAATGTTTACTTTTCTTGAAAACTAGTTTAACTGATTTGATTTGGACTAACCAGAAAAGTAAAAAAAAAAAAAAAGAGAGCAATAAATAGCATTATTCTCAAGTACATTGTGTTTTACTATTAAAAAGTCTCTCTTGGTGTATAATTATAGTGTGGGCCTCGTGTGTATACGGATTTTTATTTTTTAAATTACAAGTTTAAGAAGGGAGATCATTAAATATGGGATAGTCCGAAATCCGAATATCAGATTAAAGGCACACGAAGGGATATAATATACTATTTGTCATCAATTTTATATATATATTATCTTGGGTTAGAAATTAATTTTATTTCGTGCGCGGAATTACTCATGACCTCCCCCCCAAACTTTTGAAAAGTTATTTATATATGGGTATGTTTTGCTGGATCAGGAGAAGTGTTAGTCTTGATTTGAGGAGGAAAGATACGGTGGAAGATTTTATGTTGTGATTAGGGATGGAAATGAGACATATTGTTTATTAGGGATCTTTGATCTAATCTATTTAAGGTCTAATTTGGTCTGATTTATTTATTATAAAAATTAGATTAAGACTTTTTAAAAAATTTGTTTAAATAAAAAAGTCACGCTCAAGTTTTAAAAAAAGTCTGTTATGCTTATTAGGTTGACCTATTATATATATATATATTAAAACTTAAAAATAATATATTTATTTTTCTAAAAATATTTTTCCTTATTATGAATGTGGATGATCAACCATTTCAAAAAATTACCTTAAAATTTTCATAAAATGATTATTACTTATTTAAAAATATAAGCAAAATGTTGAGACATTTTCTATTTAAAAATAATTTATTTAACTTTCCTAAATTGATTTAAAGTATTTTATAAAATTAAATTTCCTATTAAAATAGACTTTTTAATAGGCTCGAAGGCCAAATCATACTTTTAAATAGGTCAGACCAAGTCTAAAAAAAAGTTTATAATAAATAAATAGGTCAGACCAAATTTTATATTTTTAAAATCAGACCAAGACTAGGTCTAACCAAGCTTTGTCTGGCCTAGTCTATTTCTACCCCTAGTTGTAATACAAGGTGTGGGTGTGTTGGTTAATTAATGAGTGCTTGTGATTGATGAGTGAATGCTTATTAGGATGAATTTAATTTGTCCATCAATGATGATGTGTGAGACCATAGATGAGTGACTGAAACTTTCATAGTCATGTATATGTGGGTCTATGAACTTCTTTATGTAATATCAAGATGCTTATATATAGTGTGTGCATATATACTATATAAGTATATATATATTTAGTGAAAAAGATATGTTATGAGTGAAAATAAAAATTAAATGAATCATATAATCAATGATGATGGAGATTCATTAATTTAATTCCTATATCAATATATTTTATTATAGTTTGCAAATTACAATAAATGATTTTTTAATACTTAAGGACTATTTAGTATGATTTTTAATGCTTAAAGTTTACTTTAGGGACTATTTAGGAGAAAGGATAATACTTTAGATATGAAATTGATGATTTTTCTCTCTTTTTTTCCCTTCTTGATTCTTAGCTTCTCATACTTAATATTTTTTTTAAAATAAATTTTATCTGAATTTGGTATGATGATCGAGCAACTTAATTAGTAAAAAGTTATTGCATGATAAGTTATTTTAATATTTTTTAAAAAAATGATAAAAAAAAGATATAAAAAATTAAGATGAAATTATAAAATGGAAAATCTATGAGTATTTTTTTCTAACATTTTGTCGTTCAAGCTCCGCCACTACACCCATGGTTTGTAATTATTGCTTGCCAAAAGGAATCTTGTACACGGCTGTTATATATATAAATAAATGATAAACGATTGTGATAATTAAACCATCAATAATGTATAGCAGAATTTCAGCGAGATTCCATGTCTCTAATTGTTAATAATGAAGATTTGCAAATTATGGGATTCCTTCGCAGTTCAGCTCATACGGATACGGTCAAAAGATATTCTAACATGTCAAAAATTCTCATATTATTGTCCCTTCATTGGTTGAATAATTTTGAATATTATATATATATATATATATATATATATATATATATATATATATATAGATTTGGTTGATCTAGCTATAATTGATAATACCTGGCCAAAGATTTATTTTTTTGTTTCCTCTGTTTGTCTTCCTTACCTTTTCCTTCTTTATTTTCTGGCCATACTACAACCAAGTTATGCCTCGCATTGTTTTGGCCATGAAAAGATCATGCATCTTTTTCTACTAATCTCCGCAGAATATTTTCGTGGAATCTGTCAGTAAAGACGAGAGTAAACTAGTTTAGGAATAAAAAGAGAGGAAAAAAGATAGTGAAACCCGTATATATGAGGAATCCGTCCAATTTGCACATCATTTGTTTTTGCATATATTACAGCTAATTATACTAATTTTGATTTTGATAATAATCGGTAAAGTTAATAAGCCTAACCCAATCCTAAAAGCTAAATTATAGGGTGAGATTATTTTTAGTCGATGTAGAACTTATCATCTTATAAAAGTTTGGACCTAACTCAACCCAAAAAAATTAGTTCAAATGATTAGAATTGTCCTCCACTTATATACTTTATGTTAACACTATCTCTAATGGATGTGAAATTTAAGTTTTTTCCAATAATAATACTATTTAAATACAGTAATTATAAAACTATGAAGTTTACAAACACTTGAAAATACAAATTGTGATCATATCATTCCATACCAAAACATCACAAGTTAATGAAGACACAGCCACAGTTCACAGATAAATAGGAAAGCTCAAGTGATACTTTTATGCTTGATATAAAATTTACACAGTCGAATTGGGAATTGAAAAGTTTATTCTTTCAAGGGCATGTGCATGAGCATGAGCCAGAAAAGAAGGGGCAGAGGTTCCCTTGATGAGGGACAATTCAAACCCCCAAGATTAGTGGGTTAAATTAAATAAAGCCACCCATCACCAAACTACATTCATACCAGTGTGATGAAAGAAAGAAGTCTGGAAATGCACTCTATTCCCTTTTAATCTTCTGTAGCGGGGTGCACTGTAGGCTCCGTGTTCGCACTATTATCAAAGTAATCCTCACCGCTGATCTGATCGAGGACGAGCACAAACCCCATGGCAAAAGCCGCATCAAAACCAGGCTTAACACAAAGGGAGAACACTTCCTTCCCAAGCACGACGCTGGTGGTGGGGTCCACTTTACGACGAATCTCAGCCACCGACTCCTTCGTCACATTGAAAACCGTGCAGCAACGCTGCGAGAAGCACCCTTCGATCTGGTACTCCTCACCGGGGTTATCGTACATCTCCACCGTCAAACTCGCACGCGACCGCCCTATGATCGACGCTCTCCTCACGCTGAAGATGGGTTTATCACCGTCAATTCTCTCCCCTTTGAAACCTTCCCACCGTTGATGCAAACTCGGCCGCTGCTTCGCAAAAAACGTTTACTCAAATCAATGAACTATATATATATATAATGCGCATATCAAAATTATCAATCCCCTTGATGTAAAATCTAAACTAAGCATGCCTTCGAAAAAATAACACCTAATCTGAATTATGGATATGGTAGCAACTATTAGTCCTTAATTAAAAGCAGAGAAATTAGAGAATAGATTTCGTACCTTTCGACGAACGGTGAGGAGGCAACGTCCGTTAGGATCCATGAGAACGAGTTCGTCTCTGTCGCGAGTGTCGGGTCCATAAGAGTCAACTCTGAACACGAGTTGTCCTTTGCAATCGTACACGGTGAAGCCATCGCCCGCGAAGAACAGAGAGGTTTTGAGCACCGTGAGATGGATCTCTTCTTTGAAGACATATCCATTTTCAACTTCCACCTCCTTCATATTTTCCGCAGCAGTGCCAGAAGCCATACAAAGTGTGCTCATGGAATTGGATTGTGATGTGGGTTTCGTTTCCTATTTGTAACACAATATTTTATAAAAGCACTATTTTTCTTGCAATTCAATAATCATCCACGATATGCAATTTATGGCACCAATTAATTCATAATTTATAATGTGGGGTACATAGAAATGGAAGCATGCATGGGTGGGTCAAAATCGTGGGGAGAAAAAATATCTACAAAGATGATATCGACAGGACTTTTGTTTTGGCTAAACTTTCACATTTAAACTCTTTTTCTTTTGTTACACAATTTTAGGGGAGATTAACACTCACTTGACGTTTGGATTGAGTGTTTTTTTTTTAAGAAAATAAAAAATAAGGTTTGTTTAAAATTTTAAAAAAATTTAAAAGATAGACTCAAAACTAAAAACAAAATATCAATATTCTTAGTTTTTCTTAAAGAAGTAAAAATGCGATCATATCTTAAGATATTTTTTCTTGATGTATGTTTTTTAAATTTTAAAAATGAAAATTATTTTCAAAAAATAAATACTGACACTAAGTACCATCTAATCTTTTTATACTTATGAATTCTAACTCAATTGGTTGAGTTATGATAAATTTTCTTATTTTTTATTCGATTCCTATAAATAAAAATGAATATTAAAATTTTTGTATGCAACTTTTAAAAATTATAAGTCAATCAATTAAAAAAATATTATTATAACAACTTTTAAAATAATTATTATCAAAATCAACAAATTTACTAACAATTTATTATTAGATAATAGTACATAACCTATTTTTTCTATAGAGTTTAACCATTATGTGGTAAAATTTTACACTTTCAAATAATCAGAAATAATTATTGGTATAATTTCTAATGTAACTATTGTAAAAATAAAAAAAACTTACTATACACAATGGTTCACTATTAGAAAATAATGTAAAATCATTTTATATTTTCAATGCAAAATATATTTGCTCTTTATGTATTATATATTAATTCTCTTTAATATATTTATATTTTGATTTAATTTAGATATAATTTTTTAAGTAATTTTAGTATGCTTAATTAAAAATTTATTTTTACAACCTTTTTTTTGTGACCTTGATTTTCATTATGAGTTATCACAATAAGTATTTAGAAAAAATAGTAAAAAAATTATAAGTACTATTCTTAGGTTTGTTCTTTTATTATACGAGTATTTTTCTGTGCATTATACAACACCTAAACACCCTAAAAATAATGTTTGGAAACCCAAATATCTTGGTTGTCTTTATTTCTTTCTGAGTTTTGGTTCTTTTAAATCGTAAAAATATGAATCAGTTTTCCTTTGCCAGTGTAACCGCGTTGATTGACTTGATTCGTTTGGGCTTGCTCGGTGCTACTTGTTGGTCGTCTTTACTCGTTTGTTTGAAGAAGAAAAAAAAGAAATTAGGGAATATCAAATATCCCAACCCGAGCAAAAAATTTGTCTACTACATACTTTTCTTTTGACAAAAAAAGACAAAAGGAAAAAACAAATGTATGGCTACCGTATTCTTGAGTTTAATTTTCACTTCAATGCGCTAACTTTACAATTAGAATACAAAAACATTTAATTTAAATGAATTTTAACTCTCTAAAAATATATCAGATTTTTTTTCTTCTTTTATTCATTGGAACCAATCCTGACAAGAGCATCTCTACAAATGCAAATGGTCCATCTCACACAGCAGATGCTTCTGTAACTTTGTTCCAAAGAGTTTGAAGGTCATGGTAAATTAATGGGCATAAATTCCACCAACAATGAATCACCACAACCATCATGCACGGAGAAGCTAACAAACCAAACACAATACGCAAATACACTTGTTCTCAGGAAGATAACTATTAACTCATGACATCCACATTAAGCTTGTAAAGTCTAGGCACTATTGAATCACCAAAAAAAATAGGTGACCATCTTGGTATAGTTTTGCCTTTTTTAACAAGTTAAAATTTGGATCGAGTATTTTGCTAGATTTTTATACTATGTCGGTTCGTCGGATCCATTACTTTCATTTTTCTTTTTTTACTTTTGTGATAGCTTTTTAGGTGCCGTTAATTAATTATTTTTGGAAAATAATTCTAGCAGCACATAAAATAGTAATTTAATTGTTTAGAGATTTCATCAAAAGTGAATATATATTTTTATTTTATTAAAATTATAAAATTTACTTTTTTATTTTAAAAAAATCAATCATGATTACAGATTTTTTAGAAACTATTAAGAAACACTCAAATAATTATTTGTTAATTTTTTTTCCTTTTTTTTATCTTTGTCATTCTTTCTTTTTTTTTCATTTTTTAAGCCAAGCACTTCTATAATACACCACATTTCTCACCTATTTTTTCTTCCCTATTTCCATTCATCATATATCTCTCCCTTGTGCCATATGCTATCTTCTCTTATTTTTCAAGCTAAAAATAGGGTGTGTATACATGTGATATACTTCTTGCATTCTAAAATATAGGTAGTTTAAAATTGTTGCACATGTATTAAGAAAAACAATTAATTTATTAAATTTCATAAAAAAATATAAGTGATTTTCTTAATAAACCTTTTATGTCTAATTAAATAATCTTTATACTCATTTGTTCTTATTACATAAAATTCTCATTAATAATAATAAATTCTTATACAAATTTGATTGACTAAAATCTTTCTACTTTACTTAACTCCATTGTATCCTGTGTTATTTGTGGAAAAATAAGTGATTCATAAAATGAATCAATGATATAAATATATGAGTAAATACTAATGACTTTAAAAAAAAGAGTGCACAAAAATTAAAAAAGACTATTGAATTCATGCATGAAATATTAATTGAAGATAATTTCAAAAAGATATTTAATGTAATATTAATTTTGTAAAATGATTTATATTTTGAAATGGAGGGAGGATAATTTTCCAATCATATATAATTTGTAATTATACAAGAAGGTAGAAAGACAATTGATGCATGTAGTGGGAGGGGGAACAAAGTGATTGGCATGCCAGCCTTTTACAAGTCCCTACCACGCAAGACTAAGGCCAGGTTCCTCATCAGATCCAACCCACAAATTAAAATGCTAACCAATAACCATAGAAAGTAGAAACTACTCTATCATGGAATTCCGCAGTGTGTACGTACGCGACGGGTATCATTAAATTTCCTCAAAGTCAAAACCCACTACTTTTCTACATGTATGCTGGTGGAGTGTCTCTGCCGTTATCACCGTCACAATTTGCTAAAACTAAAAGCCACCCCACACTTATTTTCATAAGTCTAACAATTATCAAATATATAGTGATGCTAGTCAACAAATTCGTACTGTTCACACTTAACACCACCAATTTTTAGATTTATAAAGAATTGTTATTTAGATAATTATGGAAAGATGAAAATCAAACATTAAAATAAAGTTGCCAGTGAAAAGATCAAAACCAAAAAATACAATGAGGGAGATTAAAGATCAAATGAATCCACAATGAAGATTTGAGAAATGTTTGTAACCATTTAGTTAAGATTTGTATTCTAAAAATATTAAATCATTATTTTATAATAAGGGTTGAAACTTCTAAGGATCCATATATTTTAAGTATATGCTTGCTAAATTTATGTGACGTTTACATATTAATAATTTAATGTTCTCAATTATAATATATTTGGATTATCTCTTCTCCTTTCGATATCTCTTTCTTCTTCCTATAACACATTCTTCTTTTAATATCTCTCTTTATTCTTTATATAATATTGTTTGATTGAAATTACAATCATATATTTTAGATTTAACTGAATATTAAAAATTTAATATATTGGTTGATGATAAATGATCTATCGAGAGGATATAGAATCTTCGGGGAAAAACAATTGTCTGAATCCTTGAATTTCTACATAATTATATTTATTGACATAAAATACATATAAAATTTACCGTCAACAAATATACTTATATAGAAAATATTTGTCACGCATGGTCTTAGTTTACGAATGAATTAAGTTGGTGCTGAGAGAAAGGAATTTGAGGATTACATTATCCATTCACACGGCCAATCTAACACGTAATTTCGCTGAGATAAGGAGAAAACAAATGTAGTGGGAAAAAAACTTCGAATGGATAACTTCATCATTTCATTTGAATGCTCGTAAAAATAGATTGAAGAGAGAACCTTTTTTATGGAAGGTTCTAGTGTTTGGATATTAATTTTTTTAATCATGATATTTATATGAAATTGTTTATGCAGAAAGCAGTATAAATCTTCATGAAAGAGAAGTAAATATTCTCTTTCTAATACCATTTATTCCATATAAAAAAATCAACCAAAATTTGAATCTTAACTATTTGGTTAAAGGAACACAATCAATCACTCCTACTTATGCCAAAGTTGCTGGTTGGTGCCTGGATATTAGTTTAATCACTAATCGTCTGATCCAATCTGAAAAAATGGTTTTGTTTCAAAAGTTAGTAACCTATTTTTACTTATCGTGCTCGTGGGCCCTTCGTTTGACTTCACAACTTTCAATTGGTAAATCTCAATCAATTTTAGTTTCACAAATTCTATCTTTACGTGACGACTTTCAATTTGGTTTAATCTCAATCAATTTTTACGCATATATTCTTTGTTTTCGTTTTTTTTATCAGTACAGTAATACTCTTCAACTTATTTAAATGTGTAATTTTTTATTTCAGCTATACGATTGTTGGTGGAATATATTTCGGCTAAAAATTTGCTTGGATACGATTCATACTAATTTATTTAGCATGATAAACGAATATAACTTTGCTCATTCGATTCATACTATTCAAATCAAGCAATAATCGCATCTAAGCAAAAGCAGTGGTAACCTAATCAGCTTTTCAAAAGTTATTTTTTATTTAAACAAGTATTATTATTTTTTTGGTACAGCAAACACGTATAAATGTGTTGGTTATTTAACTTCTTTCCGTTGTCTAACGTTAACTATATTTAGATTAGTGGACGAAGAATTGCCACATTGAAAGGTACAATTAGTATTTAGTATTTGCCTATTTGGACTATCATTAAGCGAAAAAGTTGACTTCTCCTTGTGATTAGGTCGGTTGGGGAAAGTCTGGTCAGGACAAAAAGGTAATGTCATGTAATCTAAACACGGACTAGTTGATGATGGGCCTACTTGCTGGGCTCCAAGAGATACCAACTTCTTCGTTTGATGGCAGTGTAGTATATAATATGAATTTTAATAATGTAAAAAGAATTATATTAACAACTAATTATAAATTTTATATAATTTTTTAAGTAATTATTATAAAAATTAATAATTCTTAAATATATAACAAATGATGAATAGATGATAATATAATAAAATTTTTAATTCTTTATAGAATCCAATATTCAAATTAAATTTATATAATATTTTTTTCCATTTAAAACTTATTACACCAAAATGTTTAAAATAGTTTTAGGAATTTATCTTGACGAAATCGACAATAGCATGTTAAAAAAATAAGATACACCTACCCCCTTGATAGCTTAATTCAGCAAAAAAAAAGAACCTTATATCTTAATATGTTGCAAAAGGTAGATAAGAGGACTGAAATTATAATTTAATCTTGATTTTATGTTAATATTTTAAGTTAAAACAACTTTAGGTAAATTTTAAATTAGATAAGAAAATTTAACTGTTAATTTGTTTCTAAAAAATTTAAATTAATAGATTCAAAATCAATAGTTTTAAACAAAAACCAACTTTTCAAACTAAACATTGACCCTAACATACAGTTTAGTGCACGACGGTCCAAAAACCCACCACAAATTAGTTTCCTTACTTTTTTTTTAGCTAAAATAAAATTTAAAAACTTAATTTGAATGGAACTACAACCATTTATTTAGATTTTATGGAGAAAAATTATTTTTAAAATATAAACTATTTTTTTAATAATTATATAGCATTTATTAAAAAGACTAAAAAGGAATTTGTTTTAATACTTTTTAAAAGTTTTTTTAACCGCTATATACTTTTTTAAAAGTTAAAAATTGATCGTAATTTCTGGTGGAAAAAAAAGCACATCATAACTTTTCTTTTACATCATCACATGATAACTTCTTTGGGTGCATTGAAATTGCGTATAACATAAAATTAAAATTAAAATTAAATTATGAATTTATTTTGTTGCGAATAAATGCCAATTTACTCGAATTAAATGTATCACGCTACTTTTTTAAATCCTTCTCTTAGTGAAGGGATTGCAAGGGAGAACTTAAATGCATCATGACTTAAATACAACACTACATGGAGAAGTAATCTAAATCAAATCCAGTAAATGAAATTTGTTATCTTTTAGCAATTACATTTCATGTAAAACGAGTAAAAATAGCACTAATAATTTTCTTTCTTTTATTATGACCTACAACATATGAGTTTAATCATTTGACAATATATTCCCTATTAATTAATCCGCTTTCTTCGTCCCATCCTTTCTCTATTAAAAAAACAACAAAAACTGAGATAATATAAAGCCACTATTAATTCCCTATTAATTTTAATTGATGTGTCATGTTTTAATTCGTGGGATAGAAAGTGAGACAAGTAAAGTGACAGGTGATCTCGTTTCCTTTGAACAAAGATTTTTACGCAATAAATATTTTTATATAATTGACTCGATTAATTATGAGTTATAAAATGAAAAAAAAAAAATAAACTGGTACTAGAGGACTATGTAGTGTACATAGTACACAAAAGCAATTTCAATTCCTATATTATTTTCATTTTAGAGGAGTAGATATGTAGTGTACATATATACTACACAAAAGCAATTTCCTTTTTTTTTTTTTATCAAGGCAAAAGGGTAATTTTATTAACATGAAAGTTGAAACCAATAACTGGTAGAAGATGTACCACATTGGTCTAAATCAATACAAAATACCAAATATAAAAGAAATTTCCTATATTAAGAAAATTAAATCAATACAAAATCAGAGGTGAGTTGAATGATTAAAAAAAAGAAAAAGGAGAAGATTATGAATTTGATTTTCTCTGCTAACCATTAACATTTATTGGTAAAAATATAAAATAAAATAAAAAAAAGAAGCTAAACAACTTACAGCAAAGCATGCGGCATGAAGAGCATGATACCACTATTTACAGGAGAATTCAAAATACCTGCAGACGCAGTGATCATCCTCAACCCTAGCTTGTTTCTCTTCCCTACATAACCTAGGTATACATAGCTTGCATGGTTTGTCTCTAAAACAACTAGAAAGGCGTGCCTTTATCCTTGCAAAGCAACAAAGGAGAAGAAAAAGGAAAGGAAAGGTGGAAAACAAATCATCATTCGAGATATGTATTCCACCAATTCATTTGCATTATTGATTCTGCACAGGGTATCTCACTCCTGATACCAAAGCACGTTGCTGCTCTATCTGTACATAACCATATAAATATAGGTTATTGTAAAGTAGTGTTAAATTCTTAATCATAATAATGACAATGTAGTAGCATATGACTATAGTTAGATTAATTAATTAAATGCAATTCAACATTACTTGGAACAGTTCATGCAATTTGTTCTTGAGATAGCAATATTCATGCTCCAGCATCTCCAACGCTCGCAGGCATCTGCAATTCAGCACGTGGATAATTGCAGTTAACTTGCAATAATAAATAAATTAATAATCACCCTAATTGAGATATTATGAAAGTGAGTATAAGGATTAATTGTAAGATATGAATAAACTATATGTAGACGTTTTAGTGAGGATGCTGGCAAGGCAAACACTGAAAAGCATTTTTGTTTTTCATTTGTTGGGTTGATAAAAAGTAAAAAAGAGTGTTGATAGATATGCACAAATCTAGAGAGGGAGTTAGGTAGGTAGGCACCCAGCAGGGTTGCTTTGGTCAGTAGAAGCACGAAAGGCAACGCAGACGTTAGTGACTCTCTTGGCACCAATGCTTGAGCTGCTACCCATGAACTGATTCAAATGTAACCCCATTTTCTTGTACTCTCTTTCCATTCTACAATTAATCATACACATATAATTAAGTGACAACCACATAGGAGTACTAGCTAGTATATTAGTAATCCAACGCAATATAATAAGAAGGAAAAACAAAAAGAATGATTACAGCAATCCTCTGAGATTGGTGAGTAGCTTCTCGGACTCGTGGAAATAGATGCTGACGACCTCAGAGACGAAGTTAGGGGATGCCTCGTCTTGCAGCTGTTGAAGCTGCAAAAATTGTTCATCCAACACTCCCTGCATGCATCGTACGTGCATGCAATGGAATTATATATTAACACATATATATACGTAAACTTGTCTATATATACATATAAATTAAAGTAGTAGACTTACCTGGAGGAAAAGAAAGGCGAGTAGACGGTTCATGTCGGCCCACAAGAGGTCCGCACCGAAACCAAGCATCCACAGAGGGAGACCCGTTTTGGCTAACTGATTAAACACTCAAGTTAAGCAACCACAACAAATGAAATGAAAAGACCACTTTAGTACTCTATTAACCAAATTAAAGGGTAATCAGTACTACTGATTAACTACGCCAAGAACATTACAAGAGGGAACAATGGACACTTATATTGACGCACACACACCCTACTAGTTTCTTTCTTTCGGGTTATGTGTTCCTGCACCTTCTATTGCTGTCACGGGAATGTTAATACTCCTATTTAAAGCATTCCACGAGGATAAACGGGCATCCTCACCACAGAAATTTATTATAACTCTTACTTTTCAGAAACAATCATTAAGGAATTCAAAAATAAAATAAAAATAACTCAAAACTTGTTTATTTATTTATTTGTAGGAGTACTTATGATTAGAATGTTCGTTAAGATATTAAAAATAAATAAAAAATACTTACTTAAAAATTAAAATTATGTTAGAAATTTAATTTTCAATTTTCCAATCCTTTTCATAAGAATTAATCTAGGATGTCTCCTTAATCATTAATTAATCCTTTTTATGAAAAAAAAAATGGATTTTGCTCCCTTGTATTTTCAATCAAATTTTATTTTAGATATTGTACTTTTAATTATACTAATGAATCAAGTCCTCTCACTTTAAAAAATATGTATATTTAATCTCGTTTGAACTTTGGGCGGATAAAACATCATCGGCTACGTTGGATAAAATTAACTGAAAATATTTTAATTTATTAAAATATATGTATTTGATAAAACTAGGTGTTGAAATAGTTAAAAAATATAAATGCCAGAAAAATAATAAAATCATGATTTATCTAAAAAAGATAACAAGAAAAATAACAAATACATATTAAAGATAAAAATATAAAAATATATTTAGAAATTATCATTTTAAAAAATATTATTTTAAGTATTATTTCTTAAAACTACTAAAAAAATTATTTACCAAACAATCAAATAAATTTTTCCATTAATAAAAAAGTTAGAAATTAACATCCAACATAAATGTTAAAAGTTTAAACATAAAAGATGGATTAAATTCATATATTTTCTAATTAATTTTAGAGAACATAATTTATCAGTGTAAAGACTGGAGACCAAAACCAAATTTAAGCGAAAGAACAAGTATTAAAACTATATTTTTTTTCTTAAAAAAAGTCCTTAAATATAAGGTCTTAATTTAAAAAATGATAAATAATTAACTTATTTCTTTAATTTTGAAAAATTAGGTAAATTAAATCTTATAAAAAAATATGAAAAGTAATAAATAAATAAATAAATAAATATTTAATACCGACAGACACCGCTTGAAAGTAGTAAAAAGTTACTCCTAGTAGTATATACCTGTCGCCTGTGGGTGTTAAATAAAGAAAGGAAGGACTAAGGAGGCATGCAGTATAGTGGGAGTAATCGAGGTGAATGTGGGGTATCTACCCTACCGGACCATATTTCTAGCTCTACAATATATGCCCCCAAGCGCGGTGGTGTTTTAATGGAGTAACATGCATACAATTCCTCTCCTCACCCTTCTCGTCTGATGAAATAAAGTTAATTACTAATATTTTTAATCACTATGAAAATTAGTTTTTTCAACTTATATTTGAGATGGCATGAAGCATTTCACGGTGATTAAAATTTGTTGAAAATTTCAAAATCATAAGTAAAAGTTGGTTAAATATGAGTGAAATTATATAATTTTGTGATTAATTTTAAATAAACTTTAACTAATTATGTGTTAGAAAGTGTGTTGTTAGTATTTATCTTCAAATTTTAATGATGAAAATATATTTAATTTTAATAAGTTTTTTATGTAAATTGTAATTAATGAAAAGCTCGATTAAAAATACAAATTAATTCATTTTCAGTAAGAAAGAAAAACTAACAATGTATAAAATTTATACTACAGCTGTATATAGTATACCTACAATGTATAAAATAATATGTAGTATTAGGCTATTAGCTGCCAACTTCACACTCTTGCTTCTCCTTTCTCTTCTTTCGCTCGCTTTATTCATATTTTTTTTTCACTCCTTTTGTTTTAGATAGAGGAAAAAAAGAATGAGAAGATGAAAATAATAGACAAAAATTAAATATTATTTTCTAATATTATTTTTCCATCATAACCAAAGCTTCGCGAACCCATAAAAATATAAGATTAATTTATTGGTATAAGATTTTGTTGTATTCATGTGTTTAATTTATTTTGTGTGAAAAAATATCTTTGATCGATCACGAATGAGATGAGTTTTTCATCCTGTGGATTGAAAGAGAGTCCTGATCTCCGATAGAGAGAGAAAAAAACTTCACGCACCTAACTAAATAAAAACCTGGACGTGTGGTTGGCTTGAAGTCTGGGTCTGGACACAGAGGATAGGTTATAAAGTGATGGTGGTGGCTACTGTTATTAAACAAGTTAGCGATAGGTGGTATATTGAAAAGTTTCGCCAAGGTTGGCACGCGTTGGAAGAGGATAGGATTGGAATTTTGTCTCTTTGTGCAACTTATGAACGGGAAACCTTGTTCTGCAGAGCATGAAAGGGGTATACTTTTCAACTGATGATGGCCTAAACAGCAAATGTGGCAGCCACTTCACACGCGGGGGAATCAAGCACACAATTATAGGTTGTGGTATTATTTTAATTACTATCATTTAGGACCACACACATAATGATGATATTGTTAAATACAATGTAAACTAACACTAATATTGAAAATGCGTGTATTTTAGTTGGACCAAGGGTTCACATTAAGAGGAGAAGAGCCAAAAAAATATGATAGATTAGCAAAGTTCTAATTAACAGTCTCCCACGTGTCACCTAGAATTAATACATTAATAAGGAGTAAGATTGTAGCCCGATTATTTTTCTATAAATCGCTTTCTGTTTAGCATTTCAGTCATTTTTGAGCTAAAAGATGAACCACGAGTTGAGTGCATTGCATACTTTTTATGTGTACTTTTATCTCACACATGCAAGCGCTAATTATGCACTTTAATAACCGTACAGTATGAATGCAAAACCAATCTCCGGTATGGGCTAACGTCTACTTTAACTTGGTTTAATATGTAGTAGTACTACTACTACTACTGAGAAGCATGCATGTTGATTAATTATAGATACCTCGAAATCCTTGCTTGAAAGGCGTACATTGTTCATAGTCTACTGACGTAAGCAAACTAATTAATTGCCTAATGAAGTCATCATCCAATGTTGTTTGCAGTCAGATTATAGCAGCAAATTAATAATGAGAACTTAAGCTAATATTACTTACGGTACATAATTTCTACGAGTGTATAGGGCACGTGATTACGATAGTAATATTTGTTGTATGTATTTATAACTTATGTATATACTTTTTCTTTAGGATAATTCCCAGGGAATGGATATATATTGTACGTTGTGTAAATGAATATATATTTTTAAATAGCTAGATTTAAGTCCTATATATTATGGTATTGCATGCCTTTAGTGCTTTCAAATAAAGTAGTTAAGGCGAGAATTCATGTGTATAATTTTGGGTCAAGTGAGTTTTGTGTAACATAAATCCTCATGTACCAATGTACCATCATAGGAAAATATTAATGTAGCAGTGCTTGCTTTATAATGCTCGTATGCTTTGTATTGACGTAAGCAGACTGATAAATAAATCATCTTAAAATTGCTTAATAGTTTAGGGGAAGTACTTTTTGAGGCGACTATACCAATGTTATAGTTAAAATGATAAACAATAGTAATGCATTAACTGTAGTCCATAGACTTCATAATCGAGCTAACTTTTTGCTCTTTCGTGCTTATTTACAGTGACCACTATTCCATTCATTCCAACAACCAATATATGCCTTGTGTCTGTCTTCATATGAATTTTGTTTCAATTTCCCTTTTGGTTTCGAAATTTTAAATGAGTTTTTGTTCTCTAGAGTTTAAAGTTAAAATATTGCCATTCTTTTACACTGTTCAATTTTAATTAATTTATGGTGAATGAGTTGCAAAGGTAAGGAAGAACTGGTGGTCTCGATGCTCGAGGTTGTTGTCTTCTAAGTTTTTAATTACATGCTGTTATTTACCTTTTGCATACCAGATACCCACTCCCTTTCTTTCCCTTTCCGTTTGGTCTTTCCAATAATCTGTTTTACTTGTTGCCTCATTCAGACCCTCTTGTGCGCGCGTGTTGATTATGTACTTTATCATATCGTAAGGATAATGCCACTATATTCAATTAAGCCACGATAACTCTCAGGTCTTTATGGTTTTATCTGCGTGAAATATAAAAAATTTATCAAATTATTAAAATTTAAGATAAAATATATTTTAAATCCTTGTATTTTGATCAAATTTAATTTTAGTAGATGTAATTTAAACCGATCAATTTATTTTTTATATTTTAAAAAGTAAGTCAATTTAGTACGTACTTACTTATTAACAAATAAAGATGAAGAGACCAAATCCACCATTTTAAAAAAAATATAGAGACTAATAAATTGATTGATTTGAAACAACATAAATTAAAATAAAATTTGATAAAAAAATATAAGGATTTAAAATATATTTTATCTTAAAATTTACTGTCACAATATACGAAAGATTGTTAGATCAATTGCAGATGTTACATATTTATCCTACAAGAAAATACAAAAATGAATGGCCTTAGTTTTTTTACTGACTTAACCTTAGTCACAAGACCGACTCAAGCATATATGCTAAATTTATTTAATTCAATTCTAATTTAAATATAATTTTGTTTTCTTTAAAGAAGATCATTAATTTTTCTAAAGTGATCTAACTTATTTTTATCCATAAACTCCTTAAATAAAGATACGAAAAAGTTGTTATACATAATTTTATTTTTATATATGCAAAGTGGTCTAACTTATTATTATTATACTTAAATAGAATATATATTATTTTCTTAATTTTATCAAAAAAAGTGTACATTTAATCTCAAAAATAATATGATACTCACATTTTCCAAGATAAAATTAAGAATATAATATACTAAAAAATTATACTTTAACATTAAAAAAATACTCCCTCCCTAAATAATTTTATCAGACCAAAAATATTAACAAATAAATAAATAAAACAACATTTTTATAGAAATCGTCTTATTATCATTAATTTATTTACGTTATTTTTATTATTTATCATTAATATTTTATATCAGCTTTCAATTCGAATTCAAATTAGCAAAAGTAATGTATCCTTACAATAAGTGAAATTACTTATCCATGTCTTTTTTTCTTATAAATAAATAATAATAATTAATCTTAATAAAAAAATCTCCTAGGAAAGGGATATAAATGTCTCTCTACACTACTTTGATTCTCTGCAGCTGCAGCAACCATAAAAGCTTTTGTAATTAATAGAAAAAGTTAATTTTATATTCGCAGCTCCTTATTATTATTAGATATAAATCTTACGGCTGCAGGGGATCCATGCACCTACTAATTTTGGCAATCGCATTATACTTCATAAAGAAATAGTCTTATATTATTAAGATAACTATAAATTAATGTTAAAATTATATTTCGTATCCCACATCCCTTTGAATTACATCTCTTTTCCAATACACTTGAAAGTCTTCTCGTCACATAAAATGTCATACATATGCATATAAACTATTTCCCAAAATGTCATACATGTAGCATGACTGCTTTTAATGTACATTAAAGTGAGAGATTAATATACTCCATACCACATTTTAAGACATTAAATTCGCGAGTCCTTTCCATTTATATATTTACAACTCAATTTTCCCATTCTTATACCCTGTATGAAGTTTCATCTTCACTCATAATCCTGTGTAAACAAAAGAGAGTTTTACAACATGAAATTCTTAATTGTAAAAATTTTATTCCCTTTTACAAGCGGAGGATCACAATCAGAATTATTCATAGGATGTGAATGGGCAAAAAAATTAATATATTGCAATTTTAAAAAAAAATTACCAAAATATTGCACTTTTAAACCTATTTACAAATCTATAGCAATGAATCACGTCGATATAGGACGTGTTTAATCACGTCGATATAGGACATGACTGGAGCTAAGTCACGTCGATATAGAACGTGACTCACCAGGTAGTGACACGTGTCAGTTTAGGTCACGTGTCATTTTGCGGAGCGATGTATATAAACTTCGGAAGATCATAACTTTCGACTGGAATGTCCGATTGAGTCGAAATTGGTGGCCACGCGCTCGAAATTGAGAGGAGAATCTCTTAGCAATGTCAAAAAAAAAAATTTCCAAAAGATGTCTCTGAGAACCTCAAAATTACGATTTAATCTTCGAACCTTCAAAAAATTTATTGATTTCTAATTTTTTATTTATTCAATTAGTGAATTGCAAGTTATTTTTTATTTTTCTAATTACTTCTCTTAATTTTGAATTCCTTATGTTTAGCTA
>CM023953.1:27481791-27504026 GCA_013407115.1 Glycine latifolia
GACATTGCTAAGAGATTCTCCTCTCAATTTCGAGCGCGTGGCCACCAGTTTCGACTCAATCGGACATTCCAGTCAAAAGTTATGATCTTCCGAAGTTTATATACATCGCTCCGCAAAATGACATGTGGCCTAAACTGACACGTGTCACCACCTGGTGAGTCACGTCCTATATCGACGTGACTTAGCTCCAGTCACGTCCTATATCGACGTGATTAAACACGTCCTATATCGACGTGATTCATTGCTATAGATTTGTAAATAGGTTTAAAATTGCAATATTTTGGTAATTTTTTTTTAAAATTGCAATATATTAATTTTTTTGCCGATGTGAATGCACAACTGTGATAGCTACTAAATATAGTATTTATTTATTGAGGAAATTAACCGAGACTTTTTCTCCCCTATGATTTTTGCATGAGCATTCTCCCTTTCTGAATCCTAATTCGAGATCCAATTCCTCATCTCAATAATACTAATATGTCATAGTTTCATCTCCATGAAATTCAATTTCTCATCTGAATAATATCATCACAGCTTGCACACGACTCGGTGGAAAAGGTATGAACCACCTTCTGACCTTCATTTTGCACGAGACTGTGCCTGATCCATAAATGGCTCAACTCCAATCAAATTTAGAATCACTCAAGTAAAGCATATTGTAGTTGAGTCAAACACTTTACATATGTAACATTTCCATTATTATGCATCCAGTAATTTTCTCAATGTTTAATTAACAAGATACGTGACCTTTGAAACATGGAACGTGCAACTGACCTCGATTCTGAGTCCAAGGAGTAACACTGTACTAGTATACTGTGTATTAGTCTCGATAGATATTCATTAGAATATAGGATCTCACAATACATGTAGCAACAGAGCTATTTTACTAATTATCGAAAATGCTCAGATTGAGCAAGGCTCTAACTGATGAGTTTGTTACAGATCATCTGAATCAGATGATATCAGAGAATGGCTTATAACTCTAATTACATCTGTAAGTGAAACAACCCCAACGAGCAAACCCTGATGATCCACCACCCAAACTCGATGAACATGCCTAGTCACTGCCTTTTCAATCACCTCAGACAAGGGTGATTCGGCAAAGCAAGTCACAAGATCCCTTCTATTAAGCTGGGTGTCCGATTCTGATTCTGTGTACAAAGGACTCGATGCAACATCTTCAGTGAATGCTAGTGCACTTGTTCCCAACCATGATTTCAGCGTGGCTATGTGGCATCCCCTCAAATCAGTTGAAGAAAATGTACCAATAAGCTTTCTGCATCTGCCCTGCAAAACGTACGTACTTACGTGACACCAAAATTAGGAAGGATCAATAACAATAAGGGATCGAGAATTAATGAGCTAGACTTGCATTTATGTGCTGCTTGTGATCATCTTGATCAACATCAGAGGCTCTAACAATAGGAACAGCATTTAACATAGCAGCCTTCAAGCACTTAATGGCATCCACGAGTTTTGTGCGGTCAGTGATGGCATAAATCTGTTCAGTGTCGGCCCCCCAAATCTTGAACAGAACGTGACAGAATGCTCTGCAGTTCAGCAGCACGATCATGCAAAAACCTAAGCACATCCATCTGAGTCAGCATTTGGTAGCTCCAAGCTGACTCTACAAGTTCCACCCCAGCTGCACCCACGTTCTCTGCCTGCCCATCAACCGGTACCATAGCACGATGCACCCCTTTGCTCAACACTTCCATACAATCCAACAGACTAACACATTATACAAGAATAACTAAAACAATCAAACTCTTCACTACTAATCATCAAATGGAATTACAAGAATAAATGTTTTCTTTTTTTGTCAAGTAAATAATCCCAGGTATTTTCACACATACTAATAAAATTCAAATTCCCATGTTTGAATATCTCAGTGAAAAGTAATATAAAAGACAAAACACTATATATATACCTGCGTAAAGGTTTTTTTACATTCTACTAATATAAAATAAGTTTGTAAGCTTTCACACTAATTACCTTCAACATCATATATGATTGGTTGGTCTTAACAATATGTTAGTAATATGAAACATTATTTATTATAATATGCTGAGTATTAATATAATAAAATTTATAGTATTTGTAAGAAAACCCTAAAAGTTGTAATACCTAAGAATTTTTGTTTGGATATGCTGTGTAGGAATGAATTTTGTAGTTGATAATAGTAATAAAAAAGAAAGGTTGATGACAAGTTAGTTAATTAACCTGGTATTAGGATGGAGAGTCCACAAGCTAAGGCCTTCAAAGGAGTGGCCAATGATAGAGGAGACAGGGTCAGACATCCTTTGATCAAGGTCTTTGGTGATATCATCATCGCCACCACTCAAGTGGTCATCACCAGCGATGTGGACCACAATGTCAAGCATAGTCACCATCCCTATGTAGTGCTTCCGTACGGTTCGGGTTTGCTTATCAGACTCAACGATCAAGGACCCTCCGGCTCCGATCCATTGCCCCGGCGGCGCAGCCACCGGCACCGCCACAACCTTGTTCGCCACCAGTGTAGTCATTGTGTGGGCCAGGGACGCCATGTACGGCACCTCCACTAGCCTCTTCTTGTCGACCATCAAATCCCTCACCCTCTTCTCCTTTAGTCGCATGCTTTCACTGCGTTGCATGTTGATTTCGCCACCGAGCTTCACCTCCTGCATACTTTTGATTTTCCTTTGGTTACATATATCTAACAAATGCTTCTTAGTACAAAAACGGGTACCGATGGGAAAAGGTAGATCGAACATAAATATGTCATATATATCAATGTTTGTTACTCTAATTGATTCTTTTTCTTTTGATGAATGATTATGCGTGTAGTCTTGTGAGACATGCAATCCTGTGCATGCATGTTCTGCTCTTGCCATCTGTGATTGTATATTACATGACTCATCAAATTAAGGCCCATGTTATGCCGACACCTTTATTATCGAATTTTTGTATTGTGTTTTTTAATACTTACGTACCATATACTTTTCAGTGCACCACAATATTTTTGCGTCGGTATAAAGTATAATTTTTTTCTTTATTCATTAAACGCTAGCGATTATATATATAAGCACCAGATTTTGATATTAGTTTTATAAAAAAAAAAAATATATATATATATATATATATATTTTTTTTATAATACTTAATGAAGTATTCATATACAGGCTGCTTTACTAAATCAGCTTCCCTTTATAGTCTATTTTTTTTTTATCATTCTACAAATGTACATAATGATAATAATAATAATAATAATAATTATGGTCATTTTTATCTTTCAAACAGGAAGAGTCCAAAACCATCAGGTTTTTCTTATATGGTGGGGCATTGGCCTAGTGAAGGAAGTTTAAAGTTAATCTCAGAAAAGAAGAGAAGGAATCAGAAATTAAACTTTTGCATTTGATATGATTTACAGTAACTTTATGTATGCATTGTTTTCTTTTGGAAAAGTAAATTAAAGGGGAAAAAACACATATTCCGCCCCTTCGATCTATCTTTGTTTTCCTTCTAATCAAGCAAAATGTATAAAAAAAAGTACTAAATTGATGTAGAAAAAATGTCTTAATTAGAGCAGTGCGGCACGTACGTCTGCCATATAAGAACGTGCATATTGTTGTTTTTACAGCTCCTATTGCTATTTTTTTTACGGACTTATTGCTATTGTTGTTGACCTCGTTATTGCAATTATATTTAAGAATGGTGCGTTAAAAAACATTTTTTTAGAAGATCATTAGTATTTTTAACATATAATCATATTAAATCAAGTAAGTAAGATTATTATAAATATTAAAACTCTTTTCTTTAAGTATTTAACACAATTATTAATTATACATATTCTAAACTTGTAATTAATATCACTAATTACATTGAAACATTTGTATATGTATTGATTTATCCACGTAGTCGGCTTTATATATATATATATATATATATATATATATATATATATATATATAAAATAAATAAAAACCTTATTAATCTAACAAATACCTGACAGTTAATGCAGAGATAACTAGTATTTAAAGCAGTGGGTAGTCAGTACTAAAAAGAAAAAACATGCTGCTGTTAAAGCGAATACTTCACTTAACTTAATAGGGAAAATGAGACGTTAATTTTAACTCTTGATAAAAAAAATAAGTAAATTTTAACAAGTTTGTTATCCATTATATGAATACATGCACATATAATATCAATCATCAATTTTGCACTAATAATTGAGAGTTGAGATTTGAGACACGGTATCTTTTTCAAAGTAAATTAAACTAGTCACTTTTTATTGTATGTTTATTTACTTGAACATTCTGCTCTCGTGTCAAATTTGTTTGATTGTGAATTATACTTGAGATGAACCATCAAAATCCCATGAAATGGTGACACACCTTTGAGAATGTTGATTCATTCATGATAGATACGCTACAAAGTCTGATCGACGTATATAATGTTTTAAGTAGCTAAAATTTAAATGAAGAGGAGATGAAATAAACCACATTTACGTACGTCTTGAACTGAATGGACAAAGTTAAAAGCAGTTTACATTCAACGAACCCAACTCAAACTGTTTGGGATCCCTTCCCTAGCTAGTACAAAGTCCAGAGTGTAAATCTCGTGATGAACATAAATGCGCAAATTCTCTCCTCCCACATTTATAACACTAGCGTCCTTTCTCGTGAGCACACATTACTCCACTCCATGCACATCACCAACTTCGCATTTAAATAGATAAAAACACAACATAACTTCTCTCACTGACCCCCCCTTTCATTAATGGATATCAATCCTCTATAAATAAAAAAAACCAAACTCCCACCCATATCATACGATCACACCCTCCAAAATGAGTCCGTGTCTTCATCTACTCCTACAAGTACTATGTTGTACGTTGCTTTTGCAGCATGCAGTAGTAACGGCGTTCACGGTGATCATGTCCGATTCCGGCGTGCCGTCCACCCTAGTTGACGGTCCACAAACGGGATTTTCCATGAACCAAGACGGTTCCCGAACCGACAAGCGAGAGCAAGAAGCAGTGTACGACATCATGCGAGCCACCGGAAACGCTTGGGCCACCGACATCCCCGACGTGTGCCGCGGCCGCTGGCACGGCATCGAGTGCATGCCCGACAAGGACAACGTTTTCCACGTCGTTTCCCTCTCATTCGGTGCACTCTCCGATGATACCGCTTTTCCGACATGCGACCTAACCCGCTCCTTCATCTCACCCTCCATCGCCCACCTCCCTCACCTCAAGACCTTGTTCTTTTACCGTTGTTTCAGTTACAACCCTCAGCCCATCCCATCCTTCTTGGGCCTATTGGGCCCGTCCTTGCAAACCTTGGTCCTCAGAGAAAACGGCCACGTTGGGCCCATTCCTGTTGAATTGGGCAACCTCACCCGTTTGAGGGTACTTGATCTTCACAAAAACAACCTCAACGGCTCCATACCCATCTCCTTGGGCCGGATCACTGGTTTAAGGTCTTTGGATTTAAGCGGCAACAAATTAACCGGTTCCATACCCGGTTTTGCCTTTCCCTCTTTGAACGTATTGGACCTTAGCCAGAACCTTATCATGGGCTCAATTCCTTCTACCCTTTGGGACTGCTACTCTCTCATCAAATTGGATTTCAGTCGTAACCGGCTCGTGGGCCCATTGCCGGAGAAGCCCGTGGGCCTTAAGGATCTCATGCTTTTGGATTTAAGCTACAATCGTATCCAAGGCCCATTTCCGGGATTACTCAAGAGCCTGAGTTCTCTTCAGGCCTTGATCCTCAAAGGAAACCCAATGGGCTCCACGAGGATACCCCATGATGGGTTTGATGGTATGAATGCCCTAATGATCCTTGTTTTGTCGAATATGAATTGGCACGGGCCGGTCCCTGAATCACTAGGCAAGTTGCAAAACCTTCGCGTGCTTCATCTTGATGGGAACCACTTCAATGGGTCAATTCCGAAGAGTTTTCGAGATTTGAGAAGCCTTAGTGAATTGAGGCTGAATGATAATGGGCTTATTGGACCGGTCCCATTTGATAGAGAAATGGTTTGGAGGATGAGAAGGAAACTAAGGTTGAATGACAATTCAGGGCTTTGCTATGATGCAAGTAGTGGTTTAGGGGATAGCATGGATTCCACATTTGATTTAGGTATCAGTTTGTGTGACACTTCGAATCCAGGGTCGGTTAGGACAGTGCAACATCTTTTGGCTAGCGAAAACTTAATGCCCGTCACATCAGATGCTGTGGAAGCACTTGCATCATGGTCGCTGGGACTAGCTACTTTTGTACTCTTTTACTATAATTTTGTTGTAAGTTGTAAATATTCATATTAATAGCAAAAGAATCTGAGGATGGCCTTGTCAGCACCTAGGACGGAAAAAAAGCTTTTTTAGTACATCTAATGTCTCATAAAGAGTAAATAGTTTCCAGTGTTTGTTTGTTTACCTGTCTGCTATTATTATCTCTTTCCATTATTGAATAATTTAAAATTGAAGTTGATGGCGTCGTCGTTTAGATATACAAAAAATAATGTTGAGATGAGAGAAACCGTGCAAATGTG
This sequence comes from Glycine latifolia, assembly GCA_013407115.1. Lineage (NCBI taxonomy): Eukaryota > Viridiplantae > Streptophyta > Magnoliopsida > Fabales > Fabaceae > Glycine > Glycine latifolia. The sequence goes on from CM023953.1 coordinate 27,488,335, forward strand.
ACGTGATATACACTTGCTTTCTGGTCCAGTGTAATGAAAATGAATGCTAAAGTAAATGATTGCAATTATTAAGGTATAATTTTTCTTGTTCATATATTAGAATTAGAATTTTACAACAGTAATTCACTGATTACTCCTTTCCTCTTGTATCTCTCAATGTGTAGATCAAGAGGTTTTCAAGAATCATTTTTTTTATTAGAGCAAGTGCCAATTATTTTCTTTCAGGAAACATTGCACTTTCTTTCATCGTTTTTTTTTATCATTTTGTCTGTCATATTACATCACTAATAATCATCAATTATTTATCTTCTTTCCTCTTGTATCTCTCAATGTGTAGAGATCATGATGTTTTCAAAGAATCATTTTTCTATTAGATCTTACTTCCATTTAATATATTATTTTCCACGTGGGAAAAAAAGAGAGAGCAAGGCTAATTATTTTCTTTCAGTATGCTAAAATCCCAAATATTGCACTTTCTTTCATCGTTTTTTATTTTTTTTATTTTTTTAAGGGGAGGCTAATTAAGTTTCTAGGACTTTTTTGCGGTACATATATGCATAACATTTATGTATCGATTATAGTTATATGTCAAAAATATAAAATACCATTTAAGGGTCCATATGTCTATGAAGAGATGTCAGTAGTGGTTTGAATTTCAAATTGCTTTGCGATTAGGAAACTGCTCGTAGGAAGTCATGTTCGACTAAATTTAATCCCCTCATTATTGCACCCAATACAAATTTATTTATATGTTACTTTTTTTATTCATATAAATAAAACATGATATTAAAAGGTTTTTAATATTCATATAACTCAATCAATTGAAATAGATTTCTTGATTACTTTCTATTTTCTTGTAGGGACTAACTCCGGCCTCCTGGTATTGGTTATTACACAAAAAAATTTTTTTTATGCAACCTTAAAAAATGACAGTATAGTGCTCCCAATTTCAGTAGTTTGCCTCAGTTTTCTCCTTAAAGAGGGGCTTAAAGAATCAGCTCTAGATATAGGAAAAATTAAGTTACTGCACCAGTTTGCACCATACGTGTGATAAGACTTTGTTGTTGTCTCTATAGGCTTTCATATTAAGGTGAAAGTGTTTTGATACATATATACTTGCATAGTTGCATGGCATAATAGTTTATAAAAATGATTTTCTTTTTACCGAAGATCATTTTGAATTGAAGGGTTTGATCGATGAAATGGTTGTTTTTATTTGTACTTTTTAGTATTAATAATTCTAAACGGTATAAATCAGTCAGAACCCTTAGGTCTTACCTCCTACTCTGTTGCGTAAACACTAAACAGGTGAAGGCAACTAGTTTAAAAAAATTGTAAGACAACTCATTTCAGCATGTCTTAGAGGACAACTCGCATCCCTGACAACAATCATTGAATCATCATAGGCCCACCTAATTAGGAAAATCATTTTATATAGATATAACCTACAATCCCTTAAAACAATTCTACCTTCATCTGACACTGAACAAAACCCGCAAATAAGGTCAAATTATTTATCCAATCTCATGTAACCAAACAAAATTTCTAAATATTATAATGTTTTTGTTGTAGCTTTAGTAATTAAAGCAATCATGTGCATAAAGTATGTATGTATATATACACATATATATATATATATGACACAAATTAAAATCTAAAATTCATGTATATTATCTAAACTTCCAACTACTAGATCGATTCTAGTGATTTTGTATAGTAATATAAGATCATTTTTCATATACACAATTGTTTGCCACAAAGATTCCATAATATGTGTTGCGAAGAACGCTTAAACGAGGAATTAATCACGATTCATGTATTTATGGAAAAAAAATCCTTGAAAATCTAATATGTTATAGATTTTAGAACTTTTGATAAATTATTCTAGAATATATACATGTGAATGCTTTACTTCTGCATAAAGAAAAATTATTAAAATAAGGATTAAAACCTATAACATTTTGTGGTTGGCTCAATCTCTCTATATGATATATTATTAAAAAATTATAAATTAAAAAATATAATTATATGTTAGATAAAAATGATCAAAATCAAGATTGTCAAAATTATGAGTCTATTTAAATTCATGAAAGTTCCGTAGATTCAACTCGTAAATTTGTAATAATTTACTTCAAACAAAAATGATAGTAATCTATAAATATCATACCAATTCATCAGTTTAACAATAATTCAATAAAAAGTCTTAAATAACCCGTTGTGCAAGAGTTCAAGTTCAATCACATAAGTTAAATTTAAAAAGAGAAAAGGGAAATAACAAAATTCACCAAAGGGTGTGTTTTATTTTCGCTCATTCTAGAAACGCCCATAAGTTGGCATTACAAACATTGTATTTCAGAAGCTGGAAGCTCACACATTTTTCTCTGCGTCCAAGAATCACATTTTTCTAGTTCCTGTGCATCCAAACGAGTCCTTAACATCAAACTTTCTAGGAGATGGTAGTGATAAAGCATGAAGAGAGCAAGCAAAGAAACATGAACCCCTTCAACGCCGCCAGCAACACCGATCTTGCCAGTGACGACGAAGACAACAGAGCCGACAGCCTCGAAGAACATAATAGCACCGAACTGAGTCATACCGAGAACCACCACTAGTAACAGACACAGCAACAGCTAAACATGATGTTCATCGTAGCACCAAATCATATGAGAACAATGCCTTGATCAATGAAGAAGAATTGAGATAGGTTTGGACTCGCAAAATCGTCACTAGACTCGCGATTCTACTTAGAATCGTGCGAATCCACTCTGAAATCAAGTTTGTATGCGTTTTAACTTACAGAGACTTAATAAAATTGTAAAATTGTATGATTTTATAAGTAAAAATGTGATTTTGATATCATGAATAATCAAATCATATAATAATTTTTCCATATAGAGGACTTAAGAGAGAGGAGTGGCTATTTTCTTTTTTAAAAGTTTAGATGTTGATATGTTTATAGCATGTGATGGAAAAAAGGTTCATTACTGTTCTACAACTTCCTATGTGTAGGCCTAAATATATGTTTTTTATATTTTTATTCTCTAACAAGCAGTGTGACAAATTATAGCTGCCAAAAAAAATTTGTCTATGTATGCTTACGCATCTAAACGAAAGTGCAGAACAAAGACAATTATTTATCACTTGACTTTACCTGTCAACAGTGGAAAAGCACTGTCAACAAGACAAGTATTGTCCAACACTCCAACTAATGGAAATTAATATCTAAATAAATATATCAATATGAAAATATTGGTGAGAAGGTTATCTTATGAAACTATTTTAGGAAAATTTTATCGTTTACAAGGTAATGAATGATTGGTTGTTGAATAATTTTTTATTAACGATCGGTTAACGATAAAATTGAACTGAAAACAATTGTTAATTGGGAAAACAAATAGGAGTAAGGAAGTCTTGCGTTAATGATAGACATGAATTAATAAGTAAGTTAACAAATAAATAGGAAGAACTATATTTGATGTTTATATAATTTATTAGTTGTTTTTCTGCAGGTTGAAAAATATATAAGTAAAAAGGACCCATATAAATTAACGAGTGCTAGGCATTGGCAGACCTATGTACGATTCAAAGTTTACAAATGTATTTCTGATTTTGATAAAAATAAATAAATAAAATACAAGTAACTACTAGTTAGCCCCCTTGTCTCATAAAAAAAAAAAAAAGTTAGCTTCCTTGTCTTCAATGACCCAAATTTCTAGCAATGAAATATTGATATTAGATCTGGTAAAGAGGAATAATCTTTCACAATATAATGTACGATTTTCACATTTATGTAACTTGGACTTTTTTTAGTCATTGGATTAAAAATTTAACTTTACAATATTTTTAATTTAATTTCAACATTTTTGAGACGTCAGATCAAAATTTCAATGTGATGTAACATTAATATATAATTTCTTATTTAATAAATTCACACTTTAATAATAATATATAACAATAATAACAACAACAACTTTAAAATTTAAATAATAATATGGTTCATTAAATTTTTTAAAAATGATTTGCTAATATAATATTATCTTTTGTATACTACTTAATTATAAATAGATAAAAATAAAAAATAATAGTTAATGTAGTTTAATTTAAATTTTGAAAATATTATTTTTAAAGTAATATACATGGATTTATTTAGAAATATAAAAAAAAAAGAGAAAATGTAGTGTTAATTTATAAATTAAAAAATATATTTTTAAAATAATTGTTCACTTTTCTTTATTATGATTAACTTATGATTATTTTTAAAAAAATTTAGAGTAAAATTCCTTTATTATAAAATATTCATATATTAAATTTGATACTATTTATCAATAATTTATGTACCAATTTAAAATATTTTCTATAGATAAATATAACGTACAATTTTGTTACAATAAGTTAAATAATTTTAATAATAATTTGAATAATTCACCCATTTATTATAGTTATTTATATTCTTCTCTTTTCTTTTTTCTTATTAATACATTGAGGACTAAAATGAAAGACATGAGCGTACCATAACTTATGTTTTTAATTTAATTACTTCAATAAATGAATATTAATTTAATTTAAATCAATTTTAAAAACGTTTTAGAAATAAAATACTTAGTGGCAAACTAAATGAACTGAATTAGATTATTTGTAAATCAATTTAATAATAATTATTGCCTACACATATTAATTGACTTACTAATTATAAAAAAAAGTTATTTGGAATTATATATACGTATTAGTTAATTTACTGATATTGGTTGATTGGAAAACAAAAGGTCAGTTTATAATTGTTATGAGTGGTAGATAACGTTATAATATAATTTACCTCTGTTAATTTTATAGTATTTTAATTAATTCAAAATTTTATAATAAATATACCACAACTAAAGGTTATATAACTTATTCTTTTTTTTGTCTTTTTTATTAATTTTTTAATAATCTCATAATTAACTTCTCATTAGTAAACACTCTCACTTTTCATTTTCACATTCAATTTTTTCTCGCATTCGATCACTTTTCTCTCAAACGATTATATATTTAGGCAAAACTATTCCACCACTCGCTTTCTTCCACTCATCATTCTCTCTCCAAGAGTTATATCATCTTTTATTTCATTCTTTCATTAAATTTCATCATTGTTTTCTCATTCTCTCGGTAATTTTCTTTATTTACATCTTATTTATCTTCCAAAAATATTTGTTTTTCTTTATAGAATCCGCATCTTATTTATCTTACATATTTTTTAATTGTATTCATATTTAAATTTAGAAAGAAAAAAAAAATAGAATATGTAGTAGGTAAACAAATATATAACCATCCTTTTCTCTAAAATTTAGCAATAACCCTCATCTTTAAAATTGAGGAATCATCATTATCTCTTAAATAAATATGTTTTTTTTTAGGTGTTACCATGATGCTTGATCTAAACACAAACAAAAGAAAAACAATGACGAAGATGATTTATATTTAGTTAGGAGCTTCAAAAAAAGAAGGGAAGGAAAAAAATGACTTTGAACTAAAAAGAGAGAATATACCAACAACGAGGTAGGCAAAGAAAAAACCTCTTGTATTTTAGTTCTAATCATAGGAGTTTTAATTATCTTATAATTAAATATTATTTTATTCAAACCACTTTAATTTTCATATATTAAATGTTTATTTTTGCTTTTATAGTTTTTAAATATTATTAGTGTGTTTTTACCAATAACTATTTAGTATTCGGTTATTTCAATTCGTATAGATCATCTTTATTGTATTTTCTCAAAAAAAGAAGTTCAATAAACCCTCTCACATTTAAAAACCAGATATATAATTATTTAATTGATAATTTTGTTATTGAAAATAGTTAAACAATAAATTTGTAACAGTTAAGTATTAAATAAATTTTCAAAGTTTACGTTAAAAGGGAATTAAATTTGTAACAGTCAAGTACTAACATTAATGTCAATATTATTATGCAAATTTTACAAATAATAACAATGATAATAATAATTTTCATAATAATAATAATACAATGAAGTTAGCCATTTAAAATTATTCAAAACATGATTTTAAAATGATCAACAGCTGTATCATTTTTATAAAAAAAATACAATTTCAATAATTTTAATATAAAATTTATTTATTTTTACAATAAATACATTAAACATAGTTTATTACAAAAGGCAAAAATCAAGTACATGTTAATATAATATCCAAAATATAAAAAAAGGATACTCAAAATTTAAATAATTATATAGTAATTTTTCATGTTGAAATGTACCGTATTTATCATAGTTACCATTATTTTAATTTATACAATTTATATAGGTATATCACATGATTATTATTACTTAAAGAAAGAATAAATCATAATAAATTTTTATAGGCTAAATATTTTTTAAGATAATATATTTAAGTAAAGATTTAATTAATCTTCTTTCTAAATAATTAGTATATTTAATATATTATTAAATATTTTAATAATTAATAATTTTTATTTAAATATGTTAAAAATGTAATTTAAATAAATTCGTGCGTTGCACGGATTTAAAATCTAGTGTGTATTGTAAACTTCACTTACTAATACCATAATTTAATATATTATTATGGAGATTCCTTATCTTTTAACACACACGTTTAGGAATCTTGCCTAATAATAATGGATGTCCATGTTTCTCCAACAGTTCTACAATAAAGTACAAACTTTTACCTATGATTCTTATGAAGTTAAAAGTAAATCAATCACGAAGATGCTGATTGCTTGAATTCAATTTACAAAGGTTATATTATTCCTTCAACAAATTCCATTCAAGATTCATAAAAAATTTCGTAACAAAAGTTTCCGTAACATCAATGACTTCTGTAGTATGTACTCACCGTTATTTGACAATTCAGAAAAGAAAAGAAAACAAACTTATTTGACTTGGTTGAACTTGAAGCACTAACCTGTGTATCATTATAACTAAATTATAAGTGAGCATTTGATACTAGTATATTATTTTAACCGTAGGAATCCGAACCACTGGGTTTTGAAGGAATAGTTTTGTAATGCATTCAATAAAACGACTTTCAAAAGACATTAGACATCATTGGTTGATTTTATCATGTTGTCTGATCATGTCTTTCATTCGCTCTAATCCTAAGCCACGAGGCACACTTCATATAATTGCTAAATCCATTAATCGTCTTAGATATCCTATTTAAGGAACATTTACACTATTATTATTTTATAATGTTATTTGATCATGACTTTCTCATTGATCCTACCCCATGGCCCAATTCATATTACTAAATCCATTATTCTTGTCTTACATCCTCTGGAAGGAACTTCTACTACTTTTGATATAATAATAATCATATCAAATTGTACTGTACAAAGTTAAGGGAATTCCCTTAAACAAATTTCCTTGTAATGGTAACTAGTGTCAATGAATCGTACGTTATACGGAGCGAAAAATATATATTAAATTTAAATATAAAATATATGAGAAATTGTAGTAAAAACATTATTCCTCTGAGTATAAATGCAGTTATACATACAATTTTTATTTTTATAATGCCAATGTTTACCATATTATTTAGATATCGATATATTTCACAAAAGATTTATGATAAATAAAAGGAAATAGAAAAATGGAGCCCACATGTGTGTTTGTTCTGTTTTGAAATGTGCAACCAGCTGGAAGAAGAAAGACTTGGCTTACACACCAGCATCATCATTCTCATCTCATCTATTCTACTCGATCAAACAATAATAACCGATTATTCCCACTTTTCTTTTGATTTGGGCTTTCAGTTTCACATAACATAACGCAATGTTTGCAGAAAAGCTAAGCATGTCTTCAGTTTCTCTTTGTCGCTAGTAACAAAACATTATAAAGTAACGGCTTTCTGAGTGGAGCGCTTGATTTCGTTTGGTGGGTCAACTTCAATTTTAAATTTTGTTCATTTTTCTCTGGTCGATTGAGAAGGCTCAGTTGCAGAAACAGTGGGGGTGGGAAGGTTATGGCTTTTTGCCCAATTTTTTGTTGCGGAAATGGTTCGGATCGGTAGGACAATGCTTCATTGGTCTCTACTTTATATAATTTTATCAAAATTATTATTGTTTGGATCAGATATGACATATTTGCCTCACTCATATCACTTTCAGATTTTGTGCTTTTTTATTTTGTTTTTTGAGGGAAATTAATTATCGAGAGGGGTTTAGATTCTGGTTTAGCTTAGATTCTAGATATTAGTCAAGCTTCTCTGTGCAATAAGAGTTCTAAAGGTTAGTTTGGTAGGTGAAGCCACCGGGAAAATAAAGAGGAAAAATTGTTAGATTGAGTTTTTTTCTTATGACTTTAATTAACATTACATGCAAGGTTAATCGCTCTGGGTATACAAAGTTGTCTGTTTCATTGATTCCATACCTGAAGAGTTTTTAAAGTACAGTTTTAGATTCAAACTGTTGTGTCGGCTATGCTTTTTTTAATGGAATAGTTGATATTAGTATCTTTCAATGCAGCAAAGGACGAGGGAAGAAACAACCTCCATGGCGGGTGTTTTCTTTGAAGGAATTACACTCCGCTACTAATAATTTCAACTATGATAACAAGCTTGGCGAAGGGGGATTCGGCAGTGTGTACTGGGGCCAGCTCTGGGATGGATCGCAAGTAGGACTATACTTCGCTTTTTTATTCTTTGTTCATCTTACCAATCAGCTTTGGTTTATGGTTATTCTTGACCATTCTAGTTTTGATTACAATTGCTGTGTTCTTTGTAATGGTTAATATAGTTAATTCAAATATTATGGCCAGTTGATATCTTAGTGTCATATTGAGATCTACTTGCTTTGACAGATTGAAACATCACAGAAAAAAAAATCTTATGGAATCTTGAATGACTCTAGTTATGATGGTTTTATCATGTAACACTGATAAGGATCAGGTTATGAAGGATTTGTGTGGAGGGTTTTTTTTTTTCTTGATCAAATTAGGGATAGAAAGGAAAAATAACCTACATCTGATATCTCCTCTGGCTTTTTTTTTTTTTTTTTTCTATTGCAACAATCCTTCAATGTAAGTACAAAAGACTTATAATGATAAGTGACTGAACGTACATCAACATCACCTTTAACCCAACTTAATTGAGGTCGGTAGTAGATGAACCCATTGATATACACAAGGAAATTGAAAAAAAAAAAAAAACAGGGAAGAGGGAGGGGAAGCAATAGGGAAAATAAGACAAAAGAAAAGAAAAATAAGATAAAAGAAAAGAAGGGTGAAAGAAGGAGGGGAGAAATGAAGAAAATGGTTATAATTAGTGACAGAATGTAAACAACTTTATTTCTTAGCTAACTTCTTGGTATTGTTTTCCCTTAATTTTTACTACTGACCTAGGATGGTTATTGCTAATGGATGATTCTTGACTTGTAAGTTCTTTATTTAACCTTATAATGAAATTTATAAAACAAATGGTCAAAAGTTTCAATGTCTAATGCTTCAAAAACCTCTGATAAAATCATTTTAGCTGGTACCTGTGAAATGAACTTTTCTGTAAAATTTGCTGATGGCTGGCACAGTAACCTTTTTCCTTTTTCCAAGATGTTTTCGTGATGGCTGCTGCAATTCTATGTATGTTGATCTGTGTACATGTGCAGATTGCAGTGAAAAGATTGAAAGTTTGGAGCAACAAAGCAGACATGGAATTTGCTGTTGAAGTTGAGATATTGGCTAGAGTACGACACAAGAATCTTCTCAGTCTACGTGGCTATTGTGCTGAAGGTCAGGAACGGTTAATTGTGTACGATTATATGCCAAATTTGAGCCTGCTCTCTCATCTTCATGGACAGCACTCAGCAGAATCCCTTCTTGATTGGAACCGGCGGATGAATATCGCAATTGGGTCTGCTGAGGGAATTGCGTGAGTGCTAACATGTATTTTCCTTATACTATTCTGCCTCTATCATTACATTAATTCTAAAATTTAATTACTTTCAGATATCTTCACCACCAGTCAACGCCACACATCATCCACAGAGATATCAAGGCAAGCAACGTGTTGTTGGATTCGGATTTTCAGGCACGGGTTGCTGATTTTGGTTTTGCCAAGTTGATCCCTGATGGGGCAACACATGTGACTACAAGAGTTAAGGGCACCCTAGGCTACCTTGCACCAGAATATGCTATGTTAGGTAAAGCAAACGAGAGTTGTGATGTCTACAGTTTTGGAATTCTCCTTCTAGAACTTGCTAGTGGCAAAAAACCACTTGAGAAACTTAGTTCTGCAGTGAAGCGATCAATAAATGATTGGGCGCTGCCATTGGCTTGTGAGAAGAAATTCAGTGAACTAGCAGATCCAAAACTTGAGGGTAACTATGTGGAGGAAGAGCTAAAAAGAGTAGTTTTAATAGCTCTCTTTTGTGCTCAGAGTCAGGCAGAGAAGAGACCCACCATACTTGAGGTAGTAGAGCTACTGAAGGGAGAATCCAAAGATAAGTTGGCTAAGTTGGAAAATAATGAACTCTTTCAGAACCCTCCAGCTGTAGGACATACTGATGATGGGACCATTGCTGCTGAAGGCAGTTCAGATTACATCTCAGAAGAGAAGGAATCAAAACCCGAGTTGGAAGAGAATACTGAGCCATAAAGTATGCAAAAGAAATGGAACTATGGATTATTGGATTTGATATGTTAAATACAGATTGATTGTGAATGTGCAGGATTGCTTTTATTGTATTACTATTTGTGTCACTTGTGCAGAGAAATACTGGGCGCCTATTTATTATAGAGGTGACTGCATGCTTTTTTCTACTTGCCACTCTATATGAATGTGGCTATGAATCATGCAGAATTGCTGAAAGTCTGAAACAAGGAATTTGTTGTTAAATATAGATTGTGAAGTTTTCAAAATTTGTGATTTCTTTGTAATTGTTTGGAAACACTTCCTTTTCGTGAGCTATAATTTATTAAACGTGGACGCTTGCAGAGCCGTTGTCTAGGCTGTAGGGTCCTAAATAATGTCCCAAACTTAAAAGGTTGAAATTCATACCATTTAAGCAAAGTTACGGCCAAGTCAATACTATAGAGATACTAAATTTTCGATGAAGTCATACATCTTATCAATTTGATTATATATAGCATCATATTATGTTATGGTTACGGATACCTCGTTGATGATGGAAGTGAGATTAGTAGTGACTTATTGTCGGCAACAATATTTTGAGTGATGCCCTCCTCTAAGGCTATCTTCATAAAAAAATGAGCAAAAAAGTGATTTCCTAAAATAGAATTTTTATCAAACTTGAATGGGACAAAAGTAATGGGATTGCCTTTTACATTTATTCATAAGCTGTTGGAATTTTGACTAAGAATTTCTCACTTTTTTTGTCAAAGTTCATAAAAATAATTGACTTTGAAAAAAATGTTAACATGAATAAAGATTTAATGTGTTAAAGATTTAAAATATTTATTGTTTTAACTTTTAAGCATTAAACATTTATTGACTACACATGTGATATTATTAAAAAATCAACGAAGTGAATAATTTATAACTACAAATAATTGTTATGAAATTCAAATAATTAGTATTTTAGCTTGTGGGTTAAATTATGTTTATATTTATGACAAATAATTTAAATTGTGATATAATATTACTTTTAATTATTGATATTTTTTAAATATTATTAAAATTTAATTTATATAAAGAGACAAAAGAGATAAAGATAAAAAAAATTGATAGTTTACTTGAGTGATTGTAGAGATTACAAAAATTATCTACCGAAGATAATTATGTTGGAGCTAACTAGGATCAATATGGGTTACAAAAGTCTTTTTTCAAGTATTTTGTATAACTGCACACCAAATACTTGAATTTTTTTTACTTACTAAATTTTATAAAATTATTTTCAATTTGCATAGAAATTTTATATAATATTTTGTGGAATCATTTTTATTTGAGATTGAAATGGGCCGATGTTACCACTCCCGGTGTTTTAGAGATTTCAAATGGAACTAATCATTGTTGTATTATATGTTTCGACTCAACTGATCGGACTGAAAAATGCATGACCCAAATTCTTAAGTCATGACAGCATTTTGTGGGTCGAATTAAGTTTAATTTTACACCATGAATTTTGGTTTAGTAGTTACAACATTTAAAAATAATATAGGCATGACCTTTACGTCAAATATATATTATACATTAGACCACGTACAGTTATTCAATTACCGTCCTTTCATAATTTGCTAAAATTGGATATATAGTAAATGCAGAAGCAGATAAATGTAGGAGTAGAATTGTTGAATCGTAATTATATACAAAGCTATGATAACGTTGTTACAAAATCCCTAGGATGAACAAACAGTAGATAATACAACATACTCTGAAAAGTTTCAAAAATTAAAAGACCTGCCACTTGTATATCTCACAAAAATATTTTTAACTCAAGAGAATGTATCCTCTCGATCTCCCTCGGCAGTTATCTCCACTTCCTCCATATTGCTGAACTCTAAGAAATGCGTTGGTCTATGGTCCTCGTGGTAATATTCCCTAGGAGTCCCAAGCCTCACTCCATATTTCATCCCTGATGCGTGTCTCACCCCCATGAAGTTGTAATTCCAGGGACCATTATCGGGAACCTAGGAAATTGTAGCAAAAAAAACAAGACAATCAGTGAACCAATAATAATAATAACAACCATAATTTTAACAAAATATATAATCATTATAATTAATTATATAATACGTCTAGACAACTTTGAGCAGGCAGGAAAAGTTACCATGTAGAAACCAAGGAAGCGATCACTAAGGAGCATCTGAACCTTCTCATAATGGGTGGGAAGGTAACCATGTGGATTGCTTCCCGTATCCTTATTCACACGCCCCCATTCATAACCAGATGGAGTGAGCTTATATGCAGTTAAAGAACAAGAACCAGGAGTAAAGCTGCAAGTCAAGATAATACACTTCTCCCCATCCCATTGCTTATTGTTCTCTAGGATCTTGGCATGTGAAGTGAGATCCTGCAATGATCATTTCTAACGTGAGACAATGTACCATGAATCATAAATATATTTCCTTGACAAGAGGTAGGGGAGGGGTAATTGTTTCAAAAACTATATCATCTACATTTTTAGATTTGTTACTATCTTCAAAAAGGATAAACAAAACCTCACTCTTGTAATCAAATTAAAAACATAAGAAAATTGCAAATAGAAGTAAGCAAAACCTGAGGCGACAACTGAGGAAGTTCATTTGGTTGAGTATGCATCCATCCTAAAGGCTCCAAATCATTCAAGAAATCATGCTCTGGAAGAGCTGATGGCAGATGAACTTGTTGATGTGTCCCCCATTGGGGTGGCATCACAATGCAGCGAATTTCTTTAACCTGAGGATTATCTGGAGGACTTATGCCATACATGTACCCAGAAATTTGTGTTCGAAGATCTGCTATGCATATAAACTTTTTCAAAATGTTCTTTGGCATAATATAGGTGTATCCCGTTTCCTGCACCACAAAATATGGTATTTAGCATCTGACAGGAGTTGTAAGTGTAACACCATGGGAGAACATGAAGAAAATTGGCACAAACCTTTATATCCTCAGAGTTGACATATATATGGTTCACACGAAGGTATAAATTTGTGGCTGATATTGCTCTGACACGCCAGTCAGTCTTAGAACCAAAAGCAGCTTGCTCATAAGGACTAGTGGTGGTTACTATAAGTTCTTCACCGTGAACATTTGTAGTCTTTGTTGTCACAGCTGTCACCTGATTTGCTTCATGGGCCTAAAAAATAATAAATACAAAAGTCGGGTAAGTAATTCAACAACAAAACAGTGAAAAAATCAAGTATATGCAATGAAAAAGAATAAAAAGGGGAGAAAATATCCCTAAGAATTATGTCTGAAAAAGAAGCAAAAAATAATTTAACCTGTTTCTCAATCTCTGCAATCTGTTGCCGCTGTTGAGAAGGTGGAGTAATCTCAGCTCCAAGTATAATATCACGGATCTCAGACTGAGTCAAAGCTGAAGTATTCACATTGTTTTTCTTTGCATAATCTGATAGTATAAGATCTCTTAATGCAACCTCCACCTGTGAATGCATCATGTTTTAAGCCATAAATACTAAAAGCAAAATAGAAAGCTGCAGAATCAGAACTACATATAACTTCACCAGCAGCAAATAAATGAAAGTTGTGTAGCAACTATTTCTAAGAGTATAAAAATTGGAAGTTACTACAGTATAAAACATCAGAAAATTGCAAATGAAAATTAAAACTACCTTCATCCATTGATCATCACTTAGAGAAGGCCAGATGTGATGAGGTTCAGTGATAATAGTTTTATCAGGCTTCAGCAACATTTTTGCCTTTTCATTATTCACATGGAGTGCACGCAGAATCAGAATCAGCCTGGAGAATGCAGTGTATGAAGAAATACTCTTCAGCCAGTCATCATAGATATTGAATAAAACCATTTGGGGTTCTGTGGCCTTCAATATAAGATCCCCAAATTTCTCAATTTTCAAACATGCCTGAAAAGGAAGTTGCAGTTCACTTCCTTTAATAACAATGTTGGGGAAATCCAGCAGGTGAACCTCCAATGGATCCAACATTCCTTTACGAGTGACAATAATTTGCTTTGGCTGTTCTTCAACAGGCAAAGACCTTACAAGAGCGGCAACTTCTTCTGCAGTTTTCCACTTGGCCAACTGCCCAAGACGCTTCTGACCAGCCCACACACTGGTATGAATAACCTACAAGGCACAATATGAAAGATCAATAACTAGACAACTATGTACAAACACCTCAGCAAGGACAAGAGAATGTAAACAAACCTTGAGAAACAACTGCCCAGTCCTTGGATTGAAAATAAATATAGCACCATTGATGGGCTTCGTTGTAAGATTTCCTTCAAAAGTCTTATGAATTGTAACACGATACACATTAGTGTCATCAACAAACCATATTATTTGGTTGCTGAATATCTCTCCATAGTTTTGGGAAGACAAATATGGTTCAGTGGGCTCAGAAGAGTACAACTGCAAACCTTTCCTTATCCGTTCCCTCAACACATACAGTGCAGGATTTGACTGCATATGCACAACATTATTAGTAAAACAACAGATAAAAAACATACTTGGATTCAACACTACGGTCACCTTAGTTTAGTGAAGATGGTTTTAATGTAGATAAGAACAGATCATAATCACTTTTTTCCCCCCCCCCCCCCCTTCAAAAAAAGGTAATTGTATCCAAGTGATTTATAATTGTGTAGCAGACTTACCTTCATGATCTTATTCATGGCCTGCTGAAGTAGTGGTTTTGACCCTGGGAACCAGTTCCCAAATGCAGAATGCAAGTTATATGCCAAATCAAGACCAATCATCACCCCTGCATCGAAAGCCATGCTGTGGTCAACTCTACATATAAAAACAATATCATGGAGAATTGTAAAATGATAGAAATATACCAGTAGGAGATGGGTATATAGACATGTTATCTGTTGTGTAGTCCATAAATTTGGCCCGCGTGTAACGCTCAATATCATGAGAGTCATAATCACCCCATCGTAGCTGAACATCAATCCAGTACTTATTGCTTGCCTTCTGATCAAAAACATCCTTAGATTCAGCTACAAGACTAGGCTTTGACATTGGCCATCTATGGGCAGCAAAGAGAAGAATGTCTGCACAAGAACTGTTCATTTTGTAGCTTTTCCTTGGATGGATTGTTTC
>CM023953.1:27504426-27520144 GCA_013407115.1 Glycine latifolia
AAACCACTTGAGAAACTTAGTTCTGCAGTGAAGCGATCAATAAATGACTGGGCACTGCCATTGGCTTGTGAGAAGAAATTCAGTGAACTAGCAGATCCAAAACTTGAGGGTAACTATGCAGAGGAAGAGCTTAAAAGAGTAGTTTTAATTGCTCTCTTATGTGCTCAGAGTCAGCCAGAGAAGAGACCCACCATACTTGAGGTGGTAGAGCTACTGAAGGGAGAATCCAAAGATAAGTTAGCTCAACTGGAAAATAATGAACTCTTTAAGAACCCTCCAGCTGTAGGACATACTGATGATGGGACCGTTGCTGCTGAAGGCAGTTCAGATTACATCTCAGAAGAGAAGGAATCAAAACCTGAGTTGGAAGAGAATACTGAGCCATAAACTCTGCAAAAGAAATGGAACTATGGATTTGTTATGTTATACAGATTGATTGTGAATCTGCAGGATTGCTTTATTTGTATTACTATTTTTATTACTTGTGCAGAGAAAAGACTGGGCGCCTATTTATTATAGAGGTGGCTGCATGCATGTTTCTACTTGCCACACTATGAATGTGGCTATGAATCATGCAGAATTGCTGAAAGTCTGAAACTAGAAATTTGATGTTAAATACAGATTGTGAAGTTTTCAAAGATTGTGATTTCTTTTTTTAGTTGTTTGGAAACACTTCCTATTCGCGGGGTATAGTATAATTTATTAAAGTACGGCCCAGTTAATACTATATATTGAGATCCTAAATTTTCAATAAATTTATACATTCTTAATTTGATTATATATATATATATATATATATATATATATATATATATATATATATATATAATCATCCCATATATGATCTGTTTTTATCACTTTTTTTCTTTTTGGTCGATGATTTCACTACCTGTTGTTGAATGGAACTAACGATTTGCGTGACCCAAATTCTTAGTTGAGTCATGACAGCATTTTGTAGGTCGAACTAAGTATTTATAACACAAGAATCACCTTTACATACTCTTATTCAATTACGTCCTTTCGTAATTTTCTGAAATCTAATTCACTTAATACAATGTTAAACAATTATATCTTCCACTTAGGCTTATAGTACAAGGACAGTGGCCATTGTGCCACTATTCAAATAATAAATTGTCTATATGTCAAGTGTCCACTAAAAATTCTCAAACTGCCATGCAGCCTAATTTGCCTCACATTCCAGCGAATATGTGTTGATGTGACATCATTTTGTTGGTCACGTAATTCGCTTGTCACGCGTACAGTAAAAATTCTCAAACTACCACGCAGCCTAATTTGTCTCACTCCAGCGAAATATGTGTTGATGTAGCGTCATTTTGTTGGCCACATAATTTGTTATAGGCGCCAGTGAAATACGTGGTCAATAACGAACAGGACACATAGCAGACAAAAGGTATTTCGCTGGGCAGCCAAGCAAATTACGTGACAATGGGGAAAAAAAATCATTGGGACACGTGTAATGCTACAGAAATTGATGGTGATATTAAACTTCAAATAGTCATAACTTTTGATAGAAATGTCCGATTAAGGCATACGATATGTTAAAACACTCGAAATTAAGAGAAGTAATTAAAAAAAAATAAAAAATAACATTAAATTAACTAATTAAATAATTAAAAAAGTAGAAAAAAAATGAAATTTTTGAATAATCAAATTCTAAATCCTAATTTTAAGTTACTTAGAGGCATTTTTTTAAAAAAATAGTTGACCAAATCCCCTTCAGATATTTGTCCAGACCTTCTTCTCTTAATTTTGAACGTTTTGACATATAGTACTCATCCATCAGACATTTCTACCAAAAATTATGACTATTTGAAGTTTAATAACACCATACCACCAATTCCTGCAATGTGACACATGTCCCAATGATTTTTTTTTTTTGCCCAATGACATATTTTGCTTGACCCCCAACGAAATACACTGTCACTACCACGTGTCCTACCCATTTCTGCCCGACCAACAAGACGATACCACATCAGCTTGCCTAATTTGCTATAATAAGGGGCAAAATATGCCACACGGCACTCTGATAAATACTATTGTGCACGTGACATTTGGAAAAAAAAATTTTAAAACAGGGGCACAATGGCCACTATTCCTATAATATAAATGATAATAACCAAATAAAATTCCAATTTAGCAGCGCTTAAAAACCCGATTGTTCCACTAACCCGAGCTTTTAGTCAACTACGGTCCAAAATAAACAATTAAGGAACTATTACCAAGCAGAAATTTGCTTCTCTAACTCTTTACACCCCTTGAAAAAGATGAGGAATGCTGCAAAGTAAATAAGCTCCTTGGGCAACTCATGTAGTTGCTTTTGCTTGGCCAAAAACTCAGCTCGGTAGAAATACAGAAGCAGATAAAAGTAGAAGTCAAATTGTTGACTCGTAATTATGTACAGAGCTATGATACCGTTGTTACAAAATCCCCAGGATGAACAAACAGTACATAATACAACATATTATGACAAGTTTAAAAAATTAAAGGACTTGCCATTTATAATATCTCGAACAAAAATATTTTTATCTCTCAAGAGAATGTATCCTCTCGATCTCCCTCAGCAGTAGTCTCCACTTCCTCCATATTGCTGAACTCTAAGAAATGGGTTGGTCTATGGTCCTCGTGGTAATATTCCCTTGGAGTCCCAAGCTTCACTCCATATTTCATCCCGGATGCGTGTCTCACCCCCATGAAGTTGTAATTCCATGGACCATTATCAGGAACCTAGGAAATTGTAGCAAAAACAAAAACAAGAAAATCAGTGAACCAATTAGAATAATCAAAATTTTAATTAAAAAAGAGTCATTAATGTACTAACATAATTAATTATATAAACACGTTTAGACAACTTTGAGCGGGCAGGAAACTTACCATGTAGAAACCAAGGAAGCGATCACTAAGGAGCATCTGAACCTTCTCATAATGGGTGGGAAGGTAACCATGTGGATTGCTTCCCGTATCCTTATTGACACGCCCCCATTCGTAACCAGATGGAGTGAGCTTATATGCAGTTAAAGAACAAGAACCAGGAGTAAAGCTGCAAGTCAAAATAATACATTTCTCCCCATCCCATTGCTTATTGTTCTCTAGGATCTTGGCATGTGATGTGAGATCCTGCAATTATCATTTTCTCAGGTGAGACAATGTAAAATGAATCATAAATATATTTCCCCGACTCTAGGGGAGGGGCCACCGTTACAAAAACAAAATCATCTACATTTTTAGATTTGTTTCAAACCCCACTCTTGAAATCGAATTAAAAACATAAGAAAATTGCATATTGAAGTAACAAAACCTGAGGCGACAACTGAGGAAGTTCATTTGGTTGAGTATGCATCCATCCTAAAGGCTCCAAATCATTCAAGAAATCATGCTCTGGAAGAGCTGATGGCAGATGAACTTGTTGATGTGTCCCCCATTGTGGTGGCATCACAATGCATCGAATTTCTTTAACCTGAGGATTATCTGGAGGACTTATGCCATACATGTACCCAGAAATTTGCGTTCGAAGATCTGCGATGCATATAAACTTTTTCAAAATGTTCTTTGGCATAATATAGGTGTATCCAGTTTCCTGCACCACAAAATCTGGTATTTAGCATGACAGGAGTAGTAAGTGTAACACAATGGGCAACAATGAAAAAAAATGGCACAAACCTTTATATCCTCAGAGTTCACATATATATGGTTCACACGAAGGTATAAATTAGTGGCTGATATTGCTCTGACACGCCAGTCAGTCTTAGAACCAAAAGCAGCTTGCTCATAAGGACTAGTGGTGGTTACTATAAGTTCTTCACCGTGAACATTTGTAGTCTTTGTTGTCACAGCTGTTACCTGATTTGCTTCATGGGCCTGCAAAATAATTAATACAAAAGTCGGGTAAGTAAATAAACAACAAAACCGTGAGAAAATCAAGTCTATGTAATGAAAAAGAATAAAAAGGGGAGACTATAATCTTAAGAATTATGTCCAAGAAGAAGCAAAAAATAATTTAACCTGTTTCTCAATCTCTGCAATCTGTTGCCGCTGTTGAGAAGGTGGAGTAATCTCAGCTCCAAGTATAATATCACGAATCTCAGACTGAGTCAAAGCTGAAGTATTCACATTGTTTTTCTTTGCATAATCTGATAATATAAGATCTCTTAATGCAACCTCCACCTGTGAATACATCGTGTTTTAAGACATAAATACCAAAGGGAAACAGAAAGCTGCAGAATCAGAACTACATATAACTTTACCAGCACCAAATAAATGACAGTTATGTAACAACTATTTTTTTTAGAGTATAAAAATTGAAGTTACTACAGTATAAAACATCAAAAAATTACAAATGAAAATTATAACTACCTTCATCCATTGATCATCACTTAGAGAAGGCCAGATGTGATGAGGTTCCGTGATGATAGTTTTATCAGGCTTAAGCAACATTTTTGCCTTTTCATTA
Source organism: Glycine latifolia (assembly GCA_013407115.1). NCBI lineage: Eukaryota > Viridiplantae > Streptophyta > Magnoliopsida > Fabales > Fabaceae > Glycine > Glycine latifolia. Next base: position 27,508,895 of record CM023953.1, read on the forward strand.
TTCACATGAAGTGCACGAAGAATCAGAATCAGCCGGGAGAATGCAGTGTATGAAGAAATACTCTTCAGCCAGTCATCATAGATGTTGAACAAAACCATTTGGGGTTCCGTGGCCTTCAAGATAAGATCCCCAAATTTCTCAATTTTCAAACATGCCTGGAAAGGAAGTTGCAGTTCACTTCCTTTAATAACAATGTTGGGGAAGTCCAGCAGGTGAACCTCCAATGGATCCAACATTCCTTTACGAGTGACGATAATTTGCTTTGGCTGTTCTTCAACAGGCAAAGACCTTACAAGAGCGGCAACTTCTTCTGCTGTTTTCCACTTGGCCAACTGCCCAAGACGCTTCTGACCAGCCCACACACTGGTATGAATAACCTACAAGGCACAATATGAAAGATCAATAACTAGACAACTAATGTTCCAAACACCTCAGCAAGGACAACAGAACATAAACAAACCTTGAGAAACAACTGTCCAGTCCTTGGATTGAAAATAAATATAGCACCATTGATGGGCTTCGTTGTAAGATTTCCTTCAAAAGTCTTGTGAATTGTAACACGATACACATTAGTGTCATCAACAAACCATATTATTTGGTTGCTGAATATCTCTCCATAGTTTTGGGAAGACAAATATGGTTCAGTGGGCTCAGAAGAGTACAACTGCAAACCTTTCCTTATCCGTTCCCTCAACACATACAGTGCAGGATTTGACTGCATATGCACAACATTATTAGTAAAACAGATAACACTTAGATTCAACACTACGGTCACCATAGCTTAGTAAGATGGTGTTAATATAGAATATAACATATCATAGTTACATTTTTATCCCCACCCCCCCAAAAAAAAGTACATGTATCCAAGTGATTTATAATTGTGCAACAGACTTACCTTCATGATCTTATTCATGGCCTGCTGAAGTAGTGGTTTTGACCCTGGGAACCAGTTCCCAAATGCAGAATGCAAGTTATATGCCAAATCAAGACCAATCATCACCCCTGCATCGAAAGCCATGCTGTGGTCAACTCTACATATAAAAACAATATCATGGAGAATTGTAAAATGATAGAAATATACCAGTAGGAGATGGGTATATAGACATGTTATCTGTTGTGTAGTCCATAAATTTGGCCCGCGTGTAACGCTCAATATCATGAGAGTCATAATCACCCCATCGTAGCTGAACATCAATCCAGTACTTATTGCTTGCCTTCTGATCAAAAACATCCTTAGATTCAGCTACAAGACTAGGCTTTGACATTGGCCATCTATGGGCAGCAAAGAGAAGAATGTCTGCACAAGAACTGTTCATTTTGTAGCTTTTCCTTGGATGGATTGTTTCCTTCTGAACAGTTTCAATCTCCAAAGCATCCAACTCTTGATCCAAAACCTGACAGAGATCCATAACAACACTCTCATGGATCTTCTGCCACAAGTGAGCTCTGAATATCTGAATAAGGGATATCTTCAAAGTTGGTATTTTTCCATGCATGAAAATACCAGTCAGATCTAGCTGCACTTGGAAACCCACATAAACATTGGCTCGGTTAATGGTTGGCGACCACCATAGTGTAAATCTTCGGTTGGGTATCTGGTTTAGACCAGATCTCTGAGCATTGGTGAGCTTCTTGTACTTCATTGATTCCTCAAAGCCAGATGCCTTTTCCCAGAAAAGACCCTCCCAAGTTGGAAAACTAACAGTGAAAAATAACACTAAGTCAATTACAGCTTTTTCCATAGTAGACACAATAACAATAGTTAAATACTAAACAAGAATACCCCAAATTCAAACAGCAAAACAATCTCAAAGAAAGTAAGACTCACTATGTTCCTTTGAATAAAGTATGTTCAAGAATTCCTTCAACTCCTCCAAGGGCTTGAATAACATCAGTACGGTAATTGTTCAAGTTCCACAATTTCCCATCATGCCTCTGATGTGTCCACCAGAAGGGATTTTGTTTTAGAACTTGGTACTGCTTGAAATCAGTACGCACCCTCCATCCTTTATCATAAGCCAAAGTGTGTCTATCCTTTTGAAACAAAGTGTTTATACGTGGTATACCTCTATCCCATGAATCCTGCAGAACAGGTCAACAATAACTTACCAAGTAAATGAGTAGATTTGTTTCAAGAAAAACACAGGAACATTGCCACTATATAATCCAGACAAAAACCAAACATTGAGATCATTAAGAAGGCATCAGAAACTCACTTCCAGATCTTCAAGGGTCAAACGTCTGTTTTGAGCCTGTGCTTCCTGCCTCTTCAAAGCATATTCAGCCCAGACACGCTGTGAATCAATGAACTCGCTCTCCCAAGGCTGCATAAACCAAAAGAGCATAAAAATATGAAGTACATACAAATATTCAAATATATGAATCTCAATAAATCATATGCGAAGGCAAATACACACAGATTATTGCATTTAACGGGGAAAGAATTGAGGCTCACCTGTATATAACGATAAAGGTTGGGAATCAGTTGGTCTTCCTCATGACTCATCCCACTCCTGAAGTGGGTTACTCCAACATCTGTCTGCTGGCTGTATCGAAGATCACTTTGTGGAATCAAAATGTGGCCCATGGACAACATTCCAAGCCCTCCAATTTCTTTAGGGGTGTAGAAAATGACAGGTGGAAACCTGATAAAAGAAACAGTAGAATAGATTTGAGCATTTAAACCCAATAGTTATGAATAAAATTATAAAAAAAATCTGACTGTTTACCTGCTAGGCATCTTTGAGTTGAGTCCAATCTTAATACGAGTCTGAATTTTATTTTCACATTTGACTAGCAAATCCAACAGCTCTTGAGTATGCACAGTTGCCTCCCGGAAATAAGTCATGAGTCCTGATAAGAACCAAAGACAATAAGTAAACTGATGATAACCTCTTATTTCTTAATAGAGCTCCTACAATTCAACTTCGCTTACCTATTAAAGCTGTATTCCACTTATTGACAATTTTTGTGAATGTAGTAGAACCGGAAGACATAAGAATCTGCCTAACACGATTCTCAAACACTTTCATGTGTTCATCATCAACTCGTAAGAAAGCAACAGCTGTCCTTTCTTTCGTCTGTTCATTCTGGAGATTCCAGACACCATCTCTAGTGTTACTGAATGCTTCTTGAGTCATTCTAATTTTAGGAAGTATCCTTACTTCAAATCCACACCTAAAGGTCATTGACAGATGTCAGTAAAGATAGCTTCATTCATCATATACATAGGTTACAGGAAAATTCAAAACCCCAAAAAACAAAAAGATCAACAACCTAGCAATGACAATTTGGTACCAAGGAAATTAACAATTAGAAACGCAAAATTTCCAATGGGAAGCACGACTGGCAGAGACAGATAATTTAAAACCATATTTTCAATCACTACCATATCACGTTAGACATCCAAGGACAGTTTAAAATTCTGAGAGACTTAAATGCAAAGTGAAATGTGATTGACATGCATAATCACTTCCGTTAAGGGGAAGGAAAAAACCACTGTACCAATTAATCAATACTCACATGCTAAAAAGCAAGTTTGGATTATCCTTGCTGTAAACAGAAACAAAACTGTTCTCCCACTCCAATGTTGTGATGCTTCGAGGAAGACGATTCTTCATATCCCAGAAGACACTCCTTCCAAGATTGACTGAATTATAACAATTAAAATGTTAAACATATTAAGACCAAAAAGTCAACATAAATAATCCACACATGGTAGAAGGAAGAAACAAATACCATCATGTTTCATGAGCCTCATTCTAGCATCTCTTGGCCAACACTTCTTATTATTGTACCCCACCATGTTCTCATTGTTAGGATCAGGGTGCTCGGTCAGATACCGCTGAATGAGATCCCGAGCCTCTTCATGGGTGAAACGAAATAATATATGAACCCGATCAATGTACCGAGAATAAAGCCTGATTGGATGCTTAGTCTCAACTTTTGTATCCCAATAAGTAATGAATTCATTTGGCATCTGTGGTGGACCAGCAATCTCACTGGCTCGAGTCAGTCCAAGAAGTAAAAGATCTAACACCAGCCCATAATACTGAACAACAAAGGAAGCAAACTGCAGGCCACGTATGAGACCATATGAATTTGTATGGCTCATATCCTTGTATGACAACACAACATTGTTCTTTGCAGTGACATAATCAGCAATATTATGGTCTAGAACCAGTCGCAGAAGCCTGCAACATCAATAATAAATTTAGCAGAGAAAATAACTAAGTGCATTCACAAAGTGATTTACAAAATGAACTCATACCTGTTAAGCATTGTTAAATCAATCTTCTCAAAGAATTTCTCAAACTTAGTTTGCAGCATCACAACACACTGACCCTCACTGGTGTCCCATATACTTTGCAAATTGTTTATACCTTGACACCATTTGTAAACTAAAAGGGGAGGAGGCTCTGAATCTGCTGGCTTGATCCAATTGGGAAAGAGATGACGCTTGTCACCTTCGTACCACAGGTATTGATCAAGATATGCATCTGTAATTTTCTCAAGGGGCTCTATCTCGTAAACTGGAATCAAGTAACTATATAAATCCATAAACTCTATCCCAACCTGTCAAAATAAAACAAAACAAAACAAAATTATACTTGTCCTGTGCTAGGAATGGACATCCTAAAGCTAACTAAATTAATTATATTGGCATATACTTCTTTGAATGCACGCTGGGTGAGCAAGTGCCGCTTGATTCGCGATAATGCCTCATGTGGATTGTCATAAGCTTGCTCAATCAGCCCCAACTCTTCTCTTTGCAGTTGATTTAACCTCACTGCAACACTATAGGATTCTTTCAACCTCTCAAGTGCAAGGATAAGCAGCTTGGTATCATGCTTATATGATAAAGGTGGAAAGGGAATAGGGGAGAATTTCCTAGATTCCAACCAATGTACAGTTGTTGTATAGATAGCCACAGCTTCTTCAGGAGTAACATATGGACCATCTTTCAAATAATTGTGTTGACGTTCCTGCAACAGGCATCAATGATAAGGAAGTGACTTCAATTATTAAAATTTCTATAGAACTAATCCAAACAACAATTCTTTGAAAATAGTGAGCCAGCAAAAAATCATATCAGTAATAGAGAACACTAAACACACCTGTTCTGCCTTCAGCCAGAGTCGTGTCAATCTTCCAAGATTCTTACGACAAACAGTTTTATCCACAGTTGCACCTCTTCTTATACGCTCACGATTATAATGAGCAACATTTGTCCACCAGTCTGCTTTTGATTTCACATATCGAAGAATCATGTTCTCAATGGGAACAGGCAGGCCAGGAACCTACACATTACAAAATATATCAACAATAAGACTGTGAAAGAGGGAACCAAATTCATATGGGGCCAAATGATTTTTTAAGAACAAAAAATGCATGACCTCTCTTTGCTACAATATTTGAATCAGATTTCAGAAAACTTTTGGAACCAAGTTTCCATTGCTTATTGTGTCTCACTATGCTCAGGACTTATAGACAAGCAAAGAAAACATCTTAAAAGTGCTCTCCAAACCCAGCTTGTGCTTTAGTTTTACAAAGTCACCAACAATATAATTTAGTGCATGTTTGAATTAGCTTTTTTGTCAAAATAAAGCCATTTTTTAAGCTTTCTAGGAGATTACAAAACAACCACATGTTTAGTTTCACTAACTCACCAGCAATACAATTTAGTCCTTGTTTGGATTAATTTATTTTCAAAAGAAAAATCACTTTTTTTCAACATCCCAATTGATTATTTATCCAAAATTAAGCTGAAAATGAAATATTATTAGTCTACAAAATACAATCAAATAGTCATTTACCTTCCAAGGAATATTTGCTTTCCAGCATCGCCATGCCTCACTCAAATGTTGCAATATAGTCCTTGCCTTATTTTGCTTTATACCCTCTGCCATCAAGGAGGAAAACACCTTAACTTTAGTATATCCCTTAGGGAAAAGAAATAGCAGAAATCACTCTGTTAAAAGAAACTCAAAATCAGAAAGAATAATGTTGTTAAATAAAAAATGATCACCTGGCATGGCATCAAGCACGTCATGCATAACTGCTGCCCGAAGCTCCAAGTCAAAGTGGCTCTCAACACGCTGTTTAGTTACAGTCTTGGCCACTCCTTTTGAATGGCGCCCCTCAAACTGCCGCGCAAGTAAATTGCCCAGCCATCGTTCAAGAAGGGGCACAATACCACGAAGGAAGAATAACCAAACCCTCCACATTGGTGCCCAAAACCCACACCCAGGTCCCTTCCCAACAGGCCCAGTGTTAAAGCGGTAGTAAATCAAGTGCTTCAAATCCTTGCACATCCTTATTTGCCGCATAAGCCTGTACTTGTACCTATACATACCAGTCAACTGTCCAACATGTGAAAAAGTATACTGCAGACCATCTGCCAGCTGAAAAGCATCAACATTCCCCAAACGGAACTGAACATTGGCATCAACCACGAGTTTCGTCAATCGGAGGATCTCACGACAGAGATGGAAAGCATTACCAAATCGTGATTTCTTCCGCTCTTTTGTAGTCAAGGTTTTCACAGGCTTTAGATTAAAATTATAATCAAGGTGAAGGTAGTTCAGATTTTTCCTGTGTATCAGCAGATTCAGCATGTTATATCCCTGCCTACAAACTTGAAGACCTGCCTCAACCCAATCAAGTTCAGTGGTTTGGAAAAACTTAGTTGCTTGGAGAGATCGGAATAAGTGCTTCTTTTTTTGAGCCTTAGGAGGTCTATGATGCAGCTCGTTCAACACAAAACATTTCAGCAACTTTTGATAACTAACCCGAACTTTAACTGGATATGATGGAGGACTGTTGGGCAATAAAAAAATAGTTAATTTTCTATCAGACTATTAAGAGAAAATGGAAAGTCATCTGCATAATTAACAAACAAATGACATGCTAAAAAGCATAAAAGGTAAAGCTACAACTTACCAATGCTCTTTATACCACTCTGACACAAGAGGAATATCCTCGGCCCGCCTCATGCGACCTGATCTCATATTAAAAGGACGAGGAGCAAACAACAAAGAGATACCAGCAGCTGTCGTGTCTGTATAAAGTTGTGTATCTTTAAGCAAAGGCTCCACACCATCTGGCAATATCCAATCATCATCATCCTCCTCCTCATAAACTCTCTTCTCACGCCGCTCCTTGTTAGCACTGGTTATTGGATGTATCAAGGGATCATAATAAAATGCGGGTAGATCAGGATCTTCAGCTTTTATGAACATGATCATGGGAGTATGATACACGCAAAGCTTTACTTTGCGAGGCCTGTTGTTATAAAGGTGAGGAAAAGCAATTCTATACTCTGTGCGAAGTGGTGACCTTATAATGAGTTTATTGATGTCATTAAACTCATTCCAGTCCTCATCTCCCTTTTCCATATCACGGTAGAGAGGCTCAAATTTAGGTCCACCTGGAGGGCATCAATAACACAAAAATCAATGCAGGTTTTTGACGCTCCACATAATTCTAATATGCATAATATTATTTGCAACATAGCTTTCTATGCCTTTTACAGCTCATCATATTATAATCTGCATTGTTATCTAGTTTTATATTTAGCAATATCTACTCCATGGATAACACAATCAATATCTAACCCAGTAATTATCAATTAAGTACTAATACTTTTTAACATAAAAATAGCAATAAATATATTAATGAATGAAATGATTACCGGGTATGCACATGTTCAAAGCCTTTGCTGTAAAAAATGACTCCATGTCAAACAAGTAGAAATAATTGCGGTCAATTAAATCAGAAAGAAGCTGCCCAGCTAGCCGATGCAAAGTTGCCATTATAGGGAGGGAAAGATGCCATTTCCGGTAACTAGGACCATTTATGAGCTTTGTTTTCACAAGAGGTTTATGGTCATAGAACCAAGTATACACAGCAGAATCTTCCTCTTCATCTAGCTCCAGCTGAATTGGCTCTAGAGGATCAACATCTAAAAGATTATCAGCATAGTCTAGTGGAGGCTCCTCGTCATCAAATGGAGGAAACCGCATCCTCTTAAAATGACGACGATCCCTTTTCTCCCTTCTCATCATGATCCACATGGTACCCCACTGCAAAAATAGTTTGTTTAGTGCCAGACTATAGAGATAAAAATTGATGTGTAGTGATACGCAACATAGCTGACTTTATCTATAACTGTAACTTCTACAAGGAGTTGCTACATGAATACAGTAGAAGGAGAATACAACAACCAACCTGAGCAAGATAAATAGGCTCAACGACCCATGGTATTTCATTGACAAATGTGATAGCCCCAGATATATGGTACAAGACTTTCACATCTCGGACCTGCATTTACCAAAAGTAAATTTAAAGATAATATTAGTACCGAACTACGGTACAGTGAATCAAATGAAGAGAAGGAAAACCAGACAGCAAAGACTGATCAAAACATGAACTGAAAAACGTAGAGAACCTGCTCCCACGGCATAGGCATATTTTCCAGAAGTTTGTAAACTGCATGTGGTATGAATTTAAGTGCTCCAAGATAAACACGTTTGTCATGACGATATTTCTTTGAGGACATGTCACCATGATCCCTGAAATAAAGAATAGCAAAAAGAGTTACAGTTTGAAACAATGGTAATAGCACCATAATTAGATTGGGAAAAAAAATATCTCACTTATAAATTGTAAAACTAAATAAATAGGTTCATCAAGCAACTGTATTTCACGCACGAACAAGATTCAGATTCTGAAGGGAAAAAAACTTGCCTGATGATTTTCCTGACATGTTCAGGAGGCATGTCCTCTTTCTGCGTCTCGACAAACCCGAATTTCCTCTTGTCGCTGTACCGCTTGGAATTAAGCTGCTGCCATTTTCTAGCCTTCTCCTCGAGGCGCGCCTCCGCATCGGCCTCGGTCTCCATAGGCACCGGAGGTGGAGGCGGCGGCGGAAGCACCGTGTAGGAGGGTTGCGAGGCGGGAGGCGGAGGAATCGGAGGAACGGAAGTTCCAGGGGGCAGAATCTGGCCGTTGTTCCACATCTTGAAGAGACTCTACTCTACCCTTGAAATTGGAATGATTGGGGATAGTTTCAGAGCATGTTCTTGGTGGATTGAACGAAGAGCCTTGGCGGGCTCTGCACGAGTATTCGTAGTTTCGTTCTAGGGTTTGGGTTTATGAGTGAAAGATAAAATGAACTGAGCTTGAGTGGTGAGTAATGAGTGGTGAGAGGAGGAACTCGAACGATACTGCCCGGGCGTTCCAAAATGTTTTTATTAACGGTAGCACGTTCTGCCTCTTTTCTGATCATACCGCCTTCACAATTGGGTTGGGTTATCTTTACTTGGGCTCCATATTTCAGCCCAATGCCATAGGCCCAAGTCTTTTAGACATTCCTATTTTATTATCACTTGAATAAAATAGATTAAAAACATTTTAGATAAATTATTAAGAGACAATTGTTACTCAATAACCTTCTTTATTTCCTTTGCTGTCTATCCAAATCTGTTATTTATTAATTTTTCCTCTGTTTCTGTAACACCCCAATATTTTATATTTATATATAGGTTTGAGGAAATACTTTAGGACGATTATAAATTATAATACGCTATCTAGTAAGATTTTTAAAATTTTAAACACACATTATGAAATAAAGTTTAATTCAAGTTATTCAAATTATTAGAAAATTGTGTGAGAAGGATGAAAATAATTTTAAGAGTTTTTTTTTTCTAAATATAGGCTAAAAAGATTTATTTATTAAGGTAGTTTAGTAATTTTACAAATTGAATTAACAAGAAAAACAGGATTTTGCTTCTCTAAAGGAAAATAAGTGTAGTCTTAATTCTTGAAGCAAGATTGGCTGTGTGACCAAGGAATAAAGGTATGGGAAAAATCAAGAATTAATAGAAAGATAGAAATATTTTATGAGTACATGTGCAAAGAAAATCACTAGAATACAAGATATCCAAATACAAAGCAAACAAAAAACAAATCTTGTTGGAACCTAAGGAGTTTGCTACGGTCAAGAGGAAGAAAAAGCAATGGCAGCCCTTGCATCATGGAAGTACACGTGAATTTGAGCTAAGAATGGAAGGGGGGGCTAATTCAAATGAAGAAAAGGAGTAGCCAATAAAAAGCAAGCAAGTGGAAAGCTAGAAAAAATTATTGAAGACAAAGGGAATAATCCATAAATGCTAGATAAGGATAAGATTCCCTCATAAATGTTAAAAAAAAAATCTATTTGGATTCATCCCAAAGCCACATGACCGTGCAATTATAGGCAAGAATGTGTGGACCAAAGGATTCAAGTTATCAACCAATAAGAATAAGGCAATGATTGGACCATGCTATATAAGGAAATGAAGGAAGTAAAGTTTGGGTCAGCCAAGGAAACATCCGTACAAGCTTTCCATATCACTCCATTTGCTTTTGTTTTTAGCTTAATTGAATTCCAACACCTAGCCACAACCGTATCCACCTTATACTATCACTTTCATAAGACAAAACCTTTCAAAAAGCCAAGGGAGTTCACGTGAAACTAGGAGTAAGGAGGCAAACTTGTTCAATTTCAGCCACCATTTGAGGTATGGGGGAGTCTTGCTAAACAAAGTTTGAGTATCAACTTACTCCTAATCAACTTCTAATCAAAGCTAACTAACTATTTGAGTTAAAAAAAATTTAAGGAAGGGTGGAGAAAATTAAAGAATATTAAATCACTTGATGTTTCATTAAATAATATAGTTTCATCAATTTAGTTTAACCTCTAAAACTTTTAGGATTAAAGCTATGTTTAATGTATATTTTATTCCTTGACTGTATTTTCAAATTTAAATACCTACTGTAGGTTAATTTATTTGTATTTGGAAAATTCTGTAATCAAATATTGTTATAGGTAAATTTCCTTAGTTACCGGAAAAAAAAAATCTGTATGCTGTTGATGTAGTTAAATAAAGCTGTAAGCTGATTGACTTAAAATAAAGCTGTATGCTGTTGACGTAGTTAAATAAATCTGTATGATGTTGATGTAGTTAAATAAAGCTGTAAGCTGATTAACGTAATTGATGCTGTATGGATGTTGTTGCTGTATTTAAATTGTTGTATATCACTTGTGGATGTAAGCTGTATTATATGCTATTTGTAACTGTAGTGTATGTGGAGGTCTATTCTAATTAAAGTATGATCATCTTTTGATCTAAGCTGTATTATATGTTGTTTGTAACTGTAGTGTATGTGGAGGTCTATTCTAATTAAAGTATGATCATCTTTTGATCT
>CM023953.1:27520154-27586751 GCA_013407115.1 Glycine latifolia
GTTGATATTCGAGTATCCAATTAATAGTGTTTATTTCATGTGTCGAGGAAAATATTTATGAGTAATAAAAATAACATACACAAAACTTATGAAGAGATTCAATTCTTGAATAAAGTTAATGTGACGTATGATGATTGATGATGTGGATGATGAAAAATGAATTTAGAGATATATCTGTGATGAGGTTGAGTTGAGATGAAAGTGATGAAAAAAAAAAGAACAATTAAAAGATGTAAAATGAATCATTTATGCATTTTCATGTGCATCTACCCGGTGGGGTAGAATTTGAGACGATGAACCTCATGAAAGGGTGTTCAGATAACTAAACTGAGTCCATACGTGTTTAAACTTGGGGGTAGTTGAGACAGTGAGGACCACAACACCATGATGATCACATGAGTAGAGGTGATAATCCTACGCGCCACTGGGCTACCCTGACCGGATGGATAAGTTCGTTCCACTAAGGTGAGGGTGGGGTTATCTGACTGTGGCCACAATTATTGAGACGTTGAGAACCTGAGATATCAGTCATGCATCATATAATAAGATGAACATGCATTTTCTTACATTTCATAACAAGCATGTGTGAAGAAAAGATAATATACATGTGTGATGTAAAAGATGATAATTAAATCTTAGTAACATTTTGACAAATTCTCGGTATTATTATATAACTGTTTACGTATATTTATTATGTCTGTTTATATTTAAATTTTGTTTATCATGACTTACCCTATTTTGTGTCTGGTGGTTGACACCTGTGATGACCCCAAAACTTCTTGGGCGAGCAGAGGAACAGTGATATAAATGCTGCACAAGAAGATGTGATGAAGACTTTGTGATGATTCTTTGCTTGTTGATGATCTCTACTTTGATCTGTATTCTGGACTGTTTATGTATTGGACTGTTAATTTGTAATAAGGGACTGTATGGTATGAATATGTGAACATCATGAATTACGTCATTTAAATAACGCGTAAACTTTCATAATTTCTAAAATCGTTTTCAAACTCAATTAAAACTAATTGGGGCCTTCAATTTTTTTTAAAAAAAAAAACCCCCTCGTAACGAATAAAATAAATACGGAATAAAGTGAAGTAGAAGCGGTCGTTTCAGTTTCTCATAAGCTCTTAAAATTATTCTCTCCTTATACCTTAATATTCTCATGCCAAATACTAAAAATGATTAATATTTTTGTCTTTTTTTCACATGCTAGTAGCATGTGTATTTCTCTACCATTTTTCTAACTTTGTTTGTTGCTTAAAGCACTACAAACTTTTTTAAGCCTTTTGGTATTATGGTAGCAATTAGATTATATAATTTTTTCCCTTGCATTGAATAAAATGTTTAAAACATTCTAGTTATTAATTGAAAGTGTTGACTTTCTTAATTTAGTCAAAGAAATTATTAAATTAATATTATTGAAGTATATTATAAAGGTTGTTTTTTAATGAGGAACTGAGCCTGAATTAAAACTTACAGAAGAATGATACAATAAACACATCTACAATAGTAGAGATATGAATACAAACATGTAAATTCTCAAAGGTATGCAAATTTTATGGCATATGAAAGCCACATTTAACAAGACTATCACCAACTTGATTTGTGATTTGACTCTCTAAACACATTGTTGCAAAAAATGCCCCTCTCAAGTTCAAACATATAACTACCCTCCTTACAAGCACATAGCACATATGGATTATGTTGCATCCCTTGTTAAGAAACTTTATTGTAAAAGTTGAGTTAGATTCCAAAAAAAATCCTTCCATTCAAAGTTCTATCTCAAATTAATTGCAGCACAAGACAGATAGCCCACAACTTAGCTTGGACGATGGAGCAATATCCCAACTTTCAGGAATAAGCTAGGACAATCACACCGAGATGATTATGTATGATTCCACCACAAGAAACATCCCTTTTACCATTCGCAAACATTCGATGGTAGGAAGAAAAACTTATTGTGGTGAAAAAAATTGTTTATGTACTCTTGTGCACTTAATGATAGACTCACTTGTTTAATAATTGTTTACATTATGTAATGCTCTTAGTCATGAGTAGATAATTAAATATCATAATTATCAATTTTCAAGTTTTATTGTTTGATATCAAAATTCTATCTTTAATTTGGCATTTGTTTATTTATCTTATCAATGTCATACATGAAGCAAATAAAAGAGTGGAAAAAAAAAACATTTTAAAAGAGGAAGGATCAACTTACTTAAAGAATAATTATTTTAGAATTACTCTTCCTTCTTATCATTTATTTCCTTAAAATTTAATGATAAGTAACAAACATTAACCATTAAATTTCAAAAAAATACATTATGAAATTGAGAAATAACTCTAAAATAATTATATAGAATAAGCTCATATCTCCTCGTTTTAAAAATACAAACTGAATGCAATAACACGCTCACTAACATAATAGCTAGCATCAAAACCTATTTTATTTCTCTCAAATTTTTAGCTTATTTAAATTGTTCTCAAATGTAAGACAAAGTGATGTAGGATATTATTATGTTTACATGTGTAAGAATTATTTATTTAGTGAAAAAATCAGTATTTGATTCCCATTGTGTGAAAAAATCCCAAAGGCTAGCAACAATTACAAATTGTGAGGAGCACATATGGTGACTGACCTAGAAAAAAAATTCTTAAATAGAATCAATTGACTCAATTCATAATCTTGAATTAAAAGTGTAAACTCAAGAATATTTTATTATTGTCAAAGCACATTTAGTGATATTTTCAACGTCAACAAATGTACAATCTTAGAGTGAAAAAATAATTTGAACTTCTTCTATTTTTTTATTAACCATAATAAATATGAAATTATCATTATCAAAAATAATAATAAATATTTGTTGAGAATTGTAAGTATTATTATTTTTCCAAACACAATTTATTTTATACCAAAAAATTAGTCATGATTCCAACCCAAGCACATTTTTTTTTATTTTGCTTAATTTGAGTTTTGATTAGGTATTAATTTGTGTATCCATTTGTTTTATTAAACCAAAAACATTAAAAATATAATTATAAAAAAATATAAAATATTTGGAGGATGGCGTTACGTTAGGGGGAGGGGCAAAGAAGGGAGACGAAAGTTTGCATAAAACGGGAACGGGAAATGGAAATGTAACCCTGGCCTTGATTTTGGAGCAGAAGAGTCCGTAACTTGTTTGTTGGGAACTTGACCTATCCAAGAGACGAATATCAACCAAACCCATTTTTTTCATTATTAGGAATATAAGGAATCCCCTTGTCCATTTTCCCCTTCTTCCCCGTTGTCTCATATTGGTTTTGTGAGCAACCCTAATCCACCCCAACCCAACCTTATTGAATTGAATTGGGGGAAGAAGAACATAGAAATAAGAAGAAGAAAAATCGGCACAATTGTTGTAATTGAACGATGTCTGCTGCGGTGTGCGGAAGCAAGAGATCTTTGTTCGAAGAGCTTCCCCCTTCCCCGCCAGTATCCAAGAGGCTCCGCTGTTCCTCCTCCCCTATTCGCCTTTCTCTCCCTTCTCTCATCGACCACCTTCGCCCTCTCTTCCCTCATATGGATGACCAGGTTCCACTTTTTCTTTTTTCATTTTCATTCATTCATTATCAATTAATTAATTAATAATTGAATTAAAAAATCATTCATTGCTATGCTTTCTTCGTTGGTTTTTTTATATTAGGTCCTCGAGAGAGCGCTCCAAGAATGTGGCAACGACTTAGATGCGGCCATCAAGAGCCTCCACGGCCTCTGTTTGGGATCTGCTGATGTTAATTCTCTAACTTCTCCACAACCTGACCACCCTAACCTCGTCGTCGACACAGGTTTTAATTCTATACTTTATTTAAACGTTCACCAAGAGATGAGGGAAGGGATCATCAATTTTCACTTATTGTCTGGATTACACATATTATTCATAATCATGGGTTTCAAATTTCAACTGGGTGCTGTTCGTTTTGTGCTGTTGTCGGCTGTAAATTCCTTAATAGCATTTCGTGGCTTAATAAAAAGGATTTTGGATGATTAGATTTTCAAAAACTTGCTTGCAGGTGCGTTGGAAGAGAATGGGGATGCTTCTGCTTCTGGGGATCAGCCCGCTGCTGCCAATTTTCCCATCGATGGAGCAGAATGGATTGACTTATTTGTTAGAGAGATGACGTGTGCTACTAGTGTTGATGATGCCAGGTCCCGTGCTGCTAGATTGCTGGAGGTTCTAGAGAAATCAATCACTGCACATGCAAGTTCCGGGGCAACAACGGCTCTTCAAAGGGTATTTGTTTGTGCTACAATTGCTTTTACTAACTGTACATGGTACATACTGTTAAAATTTCATCTTGGGAATTTGGGAAGTCTGTCTTGTTGATTAGAATAGTTTGTTGTGGGCGTTAATGAGCTAGCCTGGTACACCCACCTTTAAGGTTTGTATTAAACTTACCCATCTCTGATGTGTTGGCATCTTGCCTATAGCTATAGGTAAATGTTCTCAGTGCCAAGCAGCATAAACACGTGAGTTGCGATATATGGTATGGGCAAGGGATTGTTGAAGCAGTTGTATGATATTAGTAACCAAGGTTTAAATATGGTTCCATTACACAAAAAACGGGCACAACAAAACGATTTCCTCTTTCAACAATACTGCTACAGGATGATATTGTGGAGTGAAAAGAAATCAAGGATTTTGGCCGCAACTAAACAGTGTTGCAGCCGCAACACAGCTCCACCACTGTTTGCATCTTCCCAATCTATGCTCAGCAGCTATTAATGCACCTTTTGTGTGTCGAGGGAGAAGAGTTGATAGTTTGTGTATGTGACTTGGGTGGGCAAACTGGTGAGTTGGATGGTTGTGGTTGTGTGTGAGAAGGGGATTATGGGGGTTGGAATTTTGAAACAGGGTTTTTGACTCTGTGTGCATGAGAGTTGGATGTCAGTGTGGGGTCATGGGTTGGGGGGATTTGGGCTGAATGGGTTGATCTCAACATGTGTGTAGTGAGATGGAGACGTGTGGCTTTGGGGGGTGGGGATTGGGAAAATAGGATGGGATTATTATATAATAATACATGAAATTTTAATATAATTTGTGTCAAGGTGTGTGCAATTCACACCGCAACAAGTACAATCCGCATTGCAGAATCTATAATATCCATAATCCCGAAAACCTTAACATGACCGCAACTGCAACTACAATTTAAAACATTGTTAACTACTGAAGTGTAAGTTTTTAGCTTGTAATAGTAGTTGTCCTTACTCATAAGAGGTTTTTACTTTCAGGAAAATTTGATGCTGAAGGAGCAAATTGAAGCTTTGACTAAGGAGAAAAATTGTTTTAAAAGTGCTTTTAGAATCCAGCTTGAACGTCTTTCTGATTATGAGAATAAAAACCAAGAGTTGCAGCAGTTGAAGCAGTTGGTGTCTCAATGTCAGGAGCAGATCAGAACTCTTGAGGTACTACTTTATCCCAGTTCAGTTCACACAGTTAATGTTTGATCAAAACATTTCAATGATTCTTGTATTTGAGTTTTTAAATATTGAAATTTTAACTGATATCTGCATAATTTTTTAATCCCTTCCCCCTGTAAAACGGAAGAGAAACAGAGGAAATGACATGAATGCTTTAACTGTAGAAATATTAGACTCAATGATGATGATCATGGGGAGGCTGCCATGCACTCCTCTTTGGATGGAGACTTGGTAGTAAATCCACACTATCTACAATCAACCACAGGTCTTAGTGTGGGAAATTTCCTTTCACAGGTCATCTCCCAATTTCCTCCCTTTTGCCTGGCAGCTTGCACTGTAAAGAGGGCAGGACCAATGCTGGGTTTATTGCATCTTAGCATAAGAAAATACTTTATACTGCAACCTGTCCATTATTTCAGACAAAGGATTAGTAGTTTTAAAATAGTGGATGGAATTCTAAGATTAACAATCATCCCCAATTTGTTTTTTGTCAAAAAAACTTTTTTTGTACATGCTGATGAATGCTGTGTCTATGGTTTTGTTGACAGGTGAATAACTATGCTTTGCGAATGCATTTGAATCAGGCACAACAATACAGCCCCTTTTCTGGGCGTTTCCCTCCTGATGCCTTCTAGGGCGATCAGCATGTAGGATATCATAATTGAGGCAGTAAAATAGCTGCATCTGGTTAATTATCCCAAAGAAAAAAATGCATATTGTTAAATTGTTGCAGTTTGTGTAGCTCCTGTAGGTCAAGGAATAGTAACTGTTCCCAGTTCAGGGGTGATTCGGATAGAGTTTGATATTATACATAAAATTATTCGTCAGTTTATTCAATTGTTTATTCCCCATTTTAGCATTGAGATTTGAGTGTACTGTAATTACTAAGGATGTTCAAGATCACTTCATGTACCATCACAGCAGACTACTACAAATTATGTTTTATTTCCCAGACTTGACTATTTTCGATTATCACCATGGCAGTGCTTGTTCTATGCAAATATTTGATTAAGAAATGGTTGAGTTTGAGCTTTGTGTATAATTTTTTTTGGCTGGGAATTTAGTCTCACTGCGTAGTAAGATGAGTTAATTGTGTTTGGTTATGGGTTTGTAGATGAGCTTGCCCTGGTTCGTGGGTGGCTGCATGAGGTGTTCTTCAAGCATGTATACTTTTGGCACTTCTGGCGCACCATTTAATATTATTGTTATTGCTGTTGAAAAAAAAAGTCTCACTGCGTAGCAGTGGATGTTTATAACTTGAATAAGTTTGTTTTTAATATTACCTGTGATTTAAATAAATAAATTCAAAGGGGGCGAGGGTTGGTCGGGTGGTCTGTTAGCTTGGTTATCAAATTCTACTTTTCAATCGTAAAATCGTACGATTTTGAGTTTGTACACCCCCAACGAGTTGAATCGCACACATAATCGTTTTCTGGTAGATTTGAAGTAAACTTGGTGTAATTGGATTATATTCGGTAGAATCAGATCAAACTAGGTAGAATTAGATCAAATTAATAGTATGATTTTATAATTTTGTGTTTTTAAATATTTTTTTGTTTAGTTTAGAATTTAGTTAAGTTATAAACTTCAATTTTTTTATGTTATTTATAAGTTTATATAAAGAGTAGAAATCACTTGCATCAAAAGAAGATAAATGACTTAATTTATGTGATGTACAATTTGAAACTGAAAAGTAGCCAAAAAATAAAAGTTGTTGCTCTTCCATTTGAAGATACGAAATTTGATGATGGATGGATAACATAAGAGGAATATTTTTGATGAAGACAATGTCCAAATTGAGCAACCTCTAGATGAAATTGATAGTGGAAATAATATTGACTTAGAATAAATTTAAGTGATTCAACTTTGGATGCATTTGATATTGACAATTTGGTTTTGAATGACAATATTGAAAATTATTTTTCAACCGAGGAAGAGCTTGAAGATGATAAGATAAAGATGATGGTGGTGGTGTTGATATTGTAAATGACTGAATTAGAGGATTGATGAACATTTGAACTATTTTTATGTTTTTTAAATGTTTTATATTATATGAATTTATGTTTGATCGGGTGTGAACTATATTAGTTTATTGGTTTATTTTATGGTTGAAATATTTAGTTATGATTTTATATAGAGAAATATTAATATTTTTTTATATTGAATAAATTCTTACGAGTTTACAAATTGATTCTACGAGTTAAGTTTTTCCACGAGTTTACTTAAAATCCCTAGTTTGACAACTTTATTCTTTTTTCTTACAATAAGATATTTATGAAATCTAGTTATTTATGTAAAAAAATATGGATAACATTATGTAATATAATGATGATGCATAATAAACTTTAAATAATTTAGACTTTATAAAGATCTATTTTAACAATATATGTTTATTATATATTAAATGATATATTGTGCATTAATATAGCATATAGAAAAAAGTTTAATCAATTATTAATTATAAAAAATATAAATTTGATTCATTTTATAATAACTTTAATATGATGGTGTAATGGTTGATTTGATTTTTTTTTTTTGAATTTCAAAATGCTATTAAAAATATAATTTTACAAAGTTTAATATCTAATATCTTAAAAAAGATATCTAATATCAATTCATTATATTTCATAAAAACATGAAAAGGTTAATTAAAGGAGAAGAGATAATTAAGATGAAATAATAAAAATTTATTCCGTGATTAAAAAATATTTAAATTGAGATGGGATGACCTTCAAGTCCGAAAGTTAATAATCAGACTAAATTACAATTTTCTTCTTCTATTTTTTTTAATTCATGATTTTTTTATTTTCTTAGATTTTAGTTATAACATTTGATTTCTCTAATTTTATAAATTAATAATTTTGATTTTCCTAATAATTCTGATTAATTGAATTATTAAATTATTTATAAATTAATTAAAATTATTAATTATTAAAAAATTAATAAATATAAATATTAATAACCTTAATTTTTTCACAATACTATGCCCCTCTGGGTAAACATTTCTTTCACCTTCATATTTGGAAGTAACTCTACCGACAACAATATTGCATTAAGATTAATACTATTTTATTAAAGTTTTTTTAATGATTGATAATTTTATTTAATTTAGTCTGATTATTTAATATTTAATAATTATAATTATTAGTTAATAATTTATCAAGAAGACTAAAATCACCAATTTATAAAATTTGGGGACAAAATATTACCATTAAAAATAAAAGAAACCAAAATTATAAATTTAGAAAATTAGGAGAATAAAATTGCAATTTGGTTAAATAACAATTAAGTAGAATTTTCTTTAACATGTTTCACTTCAAAGTTTGAATCACTCTGACTAATATCTAGAAAATTTGCCTAAAAGTATAGTCACTTCAATGAAATGTTTGGAACAAATCACGGTTAGGTTAAAAAAACAGCGAGTCCACCTAAATTTAATTTAATTATAGAAAGTTAGAAACCCTTTCTATTCTAAAGTCCATTTGATAATTTTTCATGTTTTACATTTTTATAATTTTCAACCACACAACTTATCCAGTGGGTTCCACGAGGTGTGTCCCTTTCTGGTTCGCAGCAATAGCAAGCCATAAAAGGTGAGCTTTATGCTTGGCACACATAGCCTAGTTCCCACCCACACACGCGCACAGACGCAGAGTGAGTGGGTAAAGCAAAATCATGAAGTGTTGTTCCTCCCTGCACTTGCTCTCTTCTTCTTCTTAGTTATCATTCCTTCCTTCCTTTCGATTTCCGCATTCATTCAATGGCCGTTACAACACTCTCTCTGCTCCCACCCTCCACTCGTCCCTGCTTCTGCGGTACCGTCCATCTCCGCTCCCACAACAGCTTCCTTTCCATCCACTCTCCTTCTTCTTCTCCCTTTCCTTCCTTCTCCTCAATTTCATTTCCCAACCACTCTCCTACGCGCCGCCGCTTTCACACTATCTTCGCCGCTTCCTCCGACTACTATTCCACTCTCGGAGTCCCCAAATCCGCCACCGGCAAAGAAATCAAAGCCGCCTATCGAAGGTTAGCTCGCCAGGTATGTATCCAATTTCATCCTTAAGTTGATTCTAAGCCTCTGCTATGGTAGCAAATTGGAAGTAGAAAAGGAATTCCAGTGGTTATTTCTGTTTTTCGATGCCTACTTGATGGAACTTGAACTATGCAATGCACCTTAAAAAAGCATATTCCTAACTTGCCTGATTTTTTGTGTTCATCCGTCTTCGTTTTGTCTGCAGTACCATCCTGACGTGAATAAGGAGCCCGGGGCAACTGAAAAGTTCAAAGAGATTAGTGCTGCCTATGAGGTATGCATTGAAACTACACTGTGATGTTAGACGACCTGTATGTATGTATGCATGTTTAGAATCACTTCCAAAAGCTTGTTTAGGGTCCTGACACGTGTGCTGTTTTTCTTTTTGTCTTTTAGTTTTGTGTAAAACATTGGAGGTACATAGGCTTTGGTCCATGATTAACTTTAATCACTTGTTGTTTGAATGTGATCAGGAGGGCTTCAGCTGCCTCGGGCTAGATCCTATATATATATATATATATATATATATTTTTTTTTTTTAATTTTATTATTATTCTAAGTTTTTTTCTTATTGGAATACATGCTTGCTTTTAAAATATTTCCATCCATTTTCTCTCATTTTTGTAGTTGAATATGACAGCCAATGTAAAACATCATTGGGGCATGGAAAAAAATGATAAAACTTAGATGCAATTTCTTAGATACTCTTGGTGTTGTTCTCTAACTAGAATTGGTATTTCACTTCGGTAACCTATGTTCACCTTTAATGCAAACCTTTATTATGCAAATTATTGAAATTGAATTTCAGTTCTAATTGGAAAATAGTACCAAAAGTAGATAAATAACTGTTTCTAAGTTTTCTCTATGAAGAATGGGTTATTATTATAAAATATCTCATTTTTTTAAAAAAAAGGTGACAGATAAAATCACAACAGATGTCATGTTTTAAAGCATAGATAAGCACAAGTGATTACCACCAAGTCATATGTGTATATTGTGTAGTTCAAACTTACATTCTTATTTATTTATTCATTTACTTTTTTATGTTCTGTGTCTTAAAGGACTCGACATCAATAGTTTTCTGATAGTAATTACTTGTTACTCTCAATTGGGTTGGTGGAAATATATGAGACTCCCTACTTTAATTCTGAAACAATGGCATGAACCAGTCTTTGTAGTCATACAACTGAATGCACAGTTTTTTTAAATTATATTTGTGATATTAGTTTTTGGAGGGCGAACCCTAACACAGCGGTAAAGTTGTGGCTTGATGACTTGTTGGTCATGGGTTCGAATCTGGAAACAGCCTCTTTGTATATGCAAGGGTAAGACTGCGTACAATATCTCTCCCCCTTACCTGCGCATAGCGTGGAGCCTCCGGGCATTGGGGTACGTGGTTTATTTGTGATATTAGTTTTTGAATTCTGAATTACAACACTGTCAGGTGCTATCAGATGATAAAAAGAGGGCCTTATATGATCAATATGGCGAGGCAGGAGTTAAGAGTGCAGTCGGAGGAGGGTCAAGTGCCTATACGGTATTCAATATGTCATTTTTTTTCTTCTGGTATATAAGTTTTGGGAGTAATACCTATTTGAAAGGATGACAAAAAGTTCACTGGTCAGCAGAATTAGTGGTTAATATACTGAGAACTCCAATGCACATATGTTGTCTTATTTTTTGGGGAAAAAACTGAAATGTATGGCAATTGAAGTTGTGTTTTACATTATCCACTCTTCTTTTTCTGCTTCTCTAAGGTAGAATTATATTTAACAATATTTTTCTTGCAGACAAATCCATTTGATTTATTTGAGACATTTTTTGGGCCAAGCATGGGTGGCTTTGGTGGCATGGATCCAACTGGATTTGGAACTCGTCGTCGTAGTACCGTTACTAAGGGTGAAGACATTCGGTGAGTTGTGGAAATAGTTGGTTATTTTTCGTTTGGCTATGTTAGTCAGGTGAATGATTACTATGTTTATCTAGTTAAAATAAATATTGCTAGTGTTTGAAAAGGACCTTGGCACAGTTTTGATAAACTTCTCTAGAAATATTTATAGGAAAAGAAAATAAAAAGAAAAAAATACATCAAACTTTTTCCATAAGTTAAAATCAATTTATCCACCTCAACTTTTTAATATGTTTTTTTTGTCTAACTTCTCAATAAGTTGAGTGCATGAGTTATTTTTAATTTTTAGGAGAAGTTTGGGCTCTTATTCTATAAATGATTTTTTGAATATTTAGTTTTTGCTTGAGCTCAATGGACATTGTTTGATTCATATAGCTGTCCTAATTAACTTACTAACTCCCTAATTAACTAACTAATTGATATAACTGTCTTAACTCCTAATAACATAAAGTATTAATATGGGGAAATTTTAAGCAATAACTGTCTCCAATTATTATTTGCTGATCGCAAATTCTAATATCTAAGATTTTAAATTTTATCCTATCATATTAATTCTGCATTCAGAACATGTGACTTGACAGTTCTATATATGAAAATATTACAGCTTCCAAACTTTTAATGAGAGTTTGCCATGATTTGAGAAGACTTCTGATTCAAATGTCAACAGGTATGATTTTTCCTTAGCGTTTTCTGAGGCAATTTTTGGAACAGAGAAAGAATTCGAGCTTTCTCATTTGGAAACATGTGAAGTCTGTACTGGTACCGGAGCTAAGATAGGCTCCAAGATGAGAGTATGTTCAACTTGTGGTGGGAGGGGTCAAGTGATGAGGACTGAACAAACACCTTTTGGGTTGTTCTCACAGGTAATATTTGAGTTCTTTGCCTGATGGGTCTGGATGGCCCCCTTCTTTAATTTTGTATGCTGTGATCATGTGAAGAAAAATAAATGAGAGTTTTTTATAATTGGTACCCATATGGAGCTTTGAGATTGTCTTGCTAATGTGATGACCTCGCTCTTGGGTGTAGTTTTGCTATGAATTTGATTGCCACCTTGGTAATTTCTGAAAATGAATCTCATTTGCTGCATGAAATGACTCTGGAAGAAACAAGTAAAGAATAGACCTGTAACCTATGTTTCTTGTCCCTGAACCAAAAAACAGAAAAGGATAAAAATAAATCTACCAATGAATTTATTTTAGCGAGTCATATTTTTTAGTTCTGATATCATTGATTTATTTTGAATTAAATTCTTTGAAATTTGAGTTCAGTGTCATGAAAAATATATGATGATTAACTTTTTGATAAAAAATGCTTGCCGAATAATTTACAACAGAGATTGTAACTTGCCGTGAATACATTTCTTGAGAAGTATGTAATGATCAATTTGAAAATCTGTGTTGAGAAATTAACTTGTACGGCTTGGTTTGATTTCTTTTGTGATGCCATGCTCACAGTGCAGAATAAAAAATCAAATGGTTTGGTGTGGTCAGAAAATTGATATGCTGATCCATGTCTTCCAAATAAGTTTCTTCATTGGGCAGACATTCTGCTTGTCCCTTCGTAATTTTCCATTTCTTTTCATGAATTGTAGACATCCTCATGCTTTACTTTTGGGAATAATTGATTTATATTCTCATCAATTGCTTATATTACTTCATCACTCATCTGTTCATCTTCATTTCGTACACAGTTTTCTTTCACAAGGTAAAAACCTTGTACTTTTCTTATTCTTGAGAGTGCTATTCTAATCTAATATCTTTTTTCAATATTAGGTTTCAGTATGTCCAAACTGTGGAGGGGATGGTGAAGTCATATCTGAATATTGCCGTAAATGCAATGGTGAAGGACGAATACGGGTTAATAAAAATATTAAAGTTAAAGTTCCTCCTGGTGTTAGCTCAGGCAGTATTCTAAGAGTTACAGGGGAGGGTGATGCTGGACCAAGAGGGTATGCTGTCTTTATATTAATATCTGGTCTTCTCATTGCGAAAGTCTTTGGCCAACTATTGAATAAAAGTTATATTGAGATTTTGTGTGTTTTGCTTTTATTGTAAATGCAACATGGTATAGATGCTTCCATCCATTAGTAAGTTTTTCTTGCTCTGCGATGAAGGAAGGAAGGATATTTCAAAGTAAAAGGAGCATTAGTATCTGTTCTCCTTAATCTAAAGAAACATATATAAGCAAAGACTTCCTAACATAAGAACATCCCAGTCCCAATCTGTGAAAAATCCTGTGTTAGAACAAATCCAGTTGTCCAGGCCTCCAAGGACAAATGTCCCATCAAAACTTGAGCATTCATCTATAATAAATGACACTAAAGGGTAGGATACAAAGAACAATATCATACAGCCTACTCCAAATGTAAATAGCTAATGGGAAATGTATGTACAGAGAGCAACACATCAGGCATAAACTATGCTCCTAACATATCTATTAGAAATGGACTGGGTCTAATTTATTCTCAAAAGTTAACTCAAGGGAGGAGAATTGCCCAAGTCTTACAAGGTGGATTTTGTCTATATTCCTAATTGGACATCTTAACACCTTCCACTCATGCCCAAAATTGGACACTTGGAGCATGAAGTTTGCAAGATTGTACATTTGCAAATAGCCCAAAGTTTGGAGGATTTGACATCTTTGGGTGACCCAACATAAAGAATGGATGTGTCTTGATACCATATTTGGAATGGATTGGATTTGGGTCTAACTCATTCTTAAAAGCTTGCTAAAATTATTAGGATGGTACAAGTCTTATAAGGGGTATTTTGACCATATTCCTAAGCCAATGTGAAACATCTTAACTGTATCCAATTAAGAGAAATGAATTTTGATTTTCTTTGTTATGACATTATTGTTGACCTTTTTCTTTGTTCTGGTCTTTAAGTTTAAATTTCTTGTTTTTGTTTTCTTTTTTGGAATCATGGAGAAAAGGATTTGGTGAGAAGTATCTATCAATCTTCAAATGTTTTGAAAAGGTCAAAGATATTGAGATAAGAAAAGTTTTTCCAAGCGTCTCTTTTGATTATTTTATGCATGCTAGGAAACCAATTTGTATCTTTTCATGTTCAACCCCAACAAAGGGCATGATGATCCTTTCTTTAAATGGAAAGGGTTTGCTTGTATGTGAATTCAGAGTCAGACTATTTTATTATTCAATTATATGATTTAGAAGTGGCTATTTATCTTGTCATAACAGGGGCCCTCCAGGAGATCTGTACGTATATCTTGATGTGCAAGAGATACCTGGAATTCAAAGAGATGACATTAATCTTGTCTCAATAATATCAATTAGTTATCTAGATGCTATACTGGGGGCTGTTGTGAAGGTAAATTAATTTAGTCAGTATTCATGCTTTGAGCTTGCTTGTTTTTTGGATCATTTCGTATTAGCTGGAATTGCACTTTTATGCCTCTTAATTTCAGTGGCGATATTATCATCCCTGTAGTTTTCATTGTTATCCATGTCACCATGTGTAAAACTTGACACTCGGCATAGTGTTACTGTTTGCAATAATAATGCTATATCTACCCATATAATGGTAGTGGAATGATACTCATATTCATATCTTCCTTTGGATGGAAACTATGAAGCATGATAGATATATATAGAGGAGTTTATGTATCTTTCTTATGTTCAACAACACTTTTGTTGTTCCACCAGCTAGTAATTTTGTTGCCTTGTGAGTGTCACATGAAAAAAGTTAGAATTGCTGTCACCAAGGGATATTTTTGTAAACATGTTTGGCTAATAAGATTTTGTATGACTAAATATATATCTTCCCTTTTTTATTTTTTGAGATTTTTTGCTTTTTATTATAGTGAATGTTAAGGTGGCAAGGTTTAATATTTGCTGGATTTTTAATCTATTTTCCCTTAGCTTTTTGTATTCTGATATATCTAGGCTGGTGTGACTTGTTAACTTGTGTCCTCATGGCCTCACCATAGATTGATTGAATTTTGGCACCTAATCAGGTAAAGACAGTGGAAGGCATTTCGGAACTACAAGTACCTGCTGGTACCCAACCTGGAGATGTCCTCGTCCTTGCGAGGAAAGGTGTACCAAAATTAAATAAACCATCAATACGTGGTGACCACTTATTTACAGTTAAAGTTACAATACCAAAAAGGATTAGGTAATGAGTCATTTTATAATTCTGATTTTGATTTTGTTTCTCTGTTGCCCCCTGTATGTGTTGTTCTTTTGTTCATATCCTATGAATATATATCTGAAGTTTGATATCAATTGACTCTGCATTGCATCTTCAGTACAAAGGAGCGTGAGTTGCTTGAAGAACTGGCTTCTCTAGGTGACACCAGCAGACGTTCAAAATCCCGTCCTAGGACTCACTCTTCCAGTAGGTGGCTTTTTTATTATTGACATATTTGTTAGTTTTTTCCCCCCTCCCTATCCTACAATCTATAGGAACATATACTCATTTGACAACTTTAATCTTTTATGTAACATGACATTTGGCTAGGTCTTCGCAACACATTTCCAAGTTGCAATGGAGAAATCTCACAATGCAATTAGTAGACACTATATATTTGAGTTGTGAACCACTGAACCATATTTTTACCTTCTGCAGCAGGTGGTGCGGAAAGTCCTAAAGCTCAAAAGGATGAAAGTCCAACAGCAACAGTCGAAGAAAAAACTGAAATATCAGAAGACGAAAATGATGTATGGAATAAATTGAAGGACTTTGCTGGGTAATCATTTTCTCTTATTTTATTTTATTTTTATTTTTATTTGTTTTTCATAAATGGCAAGAGAGAGCCTTCAATTTTCATAAATTGAAAACTTTAATTCTGACTTAAATAACTAATTTCTGCAGAGCAACACTCCTCTTTTTATGGTATAAAAACAATCAAAATAAAGCATTTCAGTTTTAGTAGCATTTAAAGAATCCTTAATATACAATGAGCTCTTAAAAGGACTTATAGTTCTGTCTTAAATAAGTTTGAGCACAGATTATGTTCTTTACATACTCTAGTGCTATTTTTCCAAGTAAGAATTGATTCTTATTACAAGAGTGTATTTCTCATTGAGATGATACCTCGGAATGGAGATTGTAGCTACTATGTTGATGCTTTTTATTATTGTTCAGAGTCCTCACAAATGGTTTTACAAGAAAAGAAATGCTAAACTGGACTAGTTTATCTTTGCAAATTGATAGATTGTTTTAGATGTGCCGTTTATTGTAACTTTATAGGATGCAAAAATGCCAAAAAAAATAAAATTGTACTGGTCCTACTGTTAGATTGAAAGCTTCCTCGTTGGTCATTGTTTTGTTCATGTGTCAAGTTGACTGAAACTTACCACCACTGAAACTTGCAGATCTGTAGCAAATGGAGCTTTAAAGTGGTTTAAAGATAATCTCTAGTCCCATGTGGTTGTTGGGTGGAGCAGATCTTCAAGATGTGGTTTACCTAATGCGGGTTAGAGTTCTCATGATTCCAACAGTTACCGGAAGGAAAGGGACTAATGCAGACATTTTCTTGAAATGCTTTAACTGAATTTTTAGCTACCTAGCAAAATCAAATAAGTAGTGATGCAGATTCTTTTATTTGTTTTTTATTTGTAAATTTTGGCACCAGTCGATTTATACAGAATAACTTGTTCAAGGATCTCAAATTGTACTCCATGAGCAGGTTGCACTAAGAGAAAACTAGTGTATATCTGGTAGGAAGTCTAAGCTCTTCTATACGAGTGAATGAATTAACTAAAATTTAGTTATTGAGTGAATCCTTGTGTTTAGTTTCGCTCTTTGCATTAGTTTTTTTTTTTGGTTTAAATGACCCGGTAAACCATTAAATTTGTCTTAAATATCAATATTCAGACTTGGAAAATGAGAAAAAAAATAGTTCTTGAAATTAACTATTGTAAGTTATTTCAGTCTTTATTATTAGGGAGCCATCAATTTGAACTGTGACTAAAGTAATTTCAGATAGTTTTTGTCCTGGTTTTAGAATGATAATTTAATTTGGTTCCTACAATTAAGGACCAGAGCAACTGATAATGTTTGTCAAATTTACAGACTAAATTAGTTGACTTTATAATAACAGGGACTAAGTTAACCAGGCAATAAAAAACTTATTTTAATTGACTTTATAATAATAGGGACTAAGTAATAAAAACCTTTTATTTTAAATAAATTTTAGACTTTATGATGATAAATTATCCGATTATATCTCTCAGGTTTTTTTTTTTTTACTCTCAATCATTAGGTTTAATTAAGTTTCCAAATTATTTAAAAAAATTTAATTTAATTTCCAAATTTTTAAAAAGTTCAATTTGATTCTTAAGTTTTTTAAAATGCACTAATTTAATTCCTTCTGTCCAATTAAATTGAGACAGTTAAAATTACGAATTTCAAAAGTTTTTGTTTACTAATGGTAGATTTTAACCATCATAATATTTTTTTTTTAATTAAAAAAAGGGTTTTCCCTTTCTTCACACCTTCGTTGACCACCATCATACCTTAATGTTAGAACGCCACCACCACCCATTAAGAATAAATTTATTATTAAAACCATTTTTATTTTAGTATTATTACAGTTGGCTTTATAGTCCATGATAGAGAGCTACGTAATTTACTCAAACAGGAACAAAACACACAGTTTTAGCAGTTGTTAGTTTGGTCGCTCGGCCAAAGGAAAAAAAAAATCAAATTTGACGTAAATATTTGGCAAATCAAAGATAAATTGTCCTAACCAAAAATTAAAATAGTATATTAACTGCAATTTGCTAGCTAGAAAATTAGCGAGCTAAAACTTGATTTGTTTGAAAACATTCCCGATTCTGAGAAATCATGCAGACACAGTACAAGCAAGTGTATCACACAATTTTTTTTAGATATTGATAAATAATAAATAAAGTTGCTGCTATGGGTTTGAACGACTTTCCTTGGTCAAAAGTAAAACAGCAACAAGCACAGGAGTTAGAATGAGAAGCTGAGCCACCACAAGGTTGGGAGCAGTTATCTCAGGGAATAGAGCACTGGCATATTTGATTGCAGCCCCACCCGCCACTAGTTTTCCCACGTACACTAAATCCTCCTATTTTACATAATTCAAAAAAGAGTATTAATTTATATGATAGCTTTGGAAGGAAATTAAGGTAATAAATAAAAAAGAAATTGGGTCGATTGATTGATTTTTCTTGAGAAGAGGAGGTGAAGTTTTGATATTCGGTTTTTGGGTCCAAAGCGCGAGCAACAACACAAGAAGACGACCTAGACCTAGTCATTGGGATTTGGAGGAACAAGGGCGTGTTTGGTATTGCTTGGTTAACTCTGTGACACAAAACCCTCCAACTCCAACCTATCTCTGATGAGATTGCCATATCTGTATTTCTTTTCATTGTTTTCCCTCACCACATAAGCAGCAGCAGCAGCATGTAATAATAGTTACGTACGGAAACACAACACATTACATGGGTTACAAAATGAAGGCCCAATACGACCCAAGGCCCATTAGTATGTAGTGGTTACAGTTTTACATTTTCCCCCCTCCCAATAATGCCCCGCTGATTTTACCGGCGGTGGAACAGAGATAGACCAATAATCTGAATCTGAAACTGAAACCTCCGTGTTGGGTTGCATATCCAAACCCTAATTTGGAAATTGAATTGTTGAAGGGAAGAAGATCAAGATGGTTCTGGCGGAGTTAGGTGGGAGCATTTCGCGTGCTCTCCAGTTGATGAGCAATGCGACGGTAATCGACGAGAAGGTGCTCAACGATTGCCTCAACGACATCACTCGCGCTCTTCTTCAATCCGATGTTCAATTCAAGCTTGTCCGCGACATGCAGACCAACATCAAGAGCATCGTCAACCTCGACGATCTCGCTGCCGGTCACAACAAACGCAGGATCATCCAACAAGTACTTCTTATTGTTTCTCAATTAATAAATAATAAAATTGTGATATTTTTGTTATTATTGCTTATGCATGCTCTCTGGATTATTCTATTCTATTTGTAGGCTGTGTTTAACGAACTCTGCAAAATTCTGGACCCTGGGAAGCCCTCTTTCACTCCCAAAAAGGGCAAAACAAGTGTTGTCATGTTTGTTGGTTTGCAAGGTCTGTTGCCATGTCTGGATTCTCTCATATTCTTTATGCTCCGTTTTGTTATGTACTCAACATTTATGCATTATCCTTAGTAATATGTAGCATTTCTCAGCTTTTGTTCTGTTCTTTTTAAACAAACAATAAAAAGTTCATTATTATTGATAGTTACTTATATGCTTTTAAAATGAATCCAGGTTCTGGAAAAACCACAACGTGTACAAAATATGCATATTATCATCAGAAGAAAGGCTGGAAGCCGGCTCTAGTATGTGCAGATACATTCAGAGCTGGTGCATTTGATCAATTGAAGCAAAATGCAACTAAAGCTAAGATCCCTTTCTATGGAAGGTAGGTACTTGTTTGTTGGCATTTATTATTGGTTAGTATTTATTGTATCTAGGCACTGATATAGTGCTGTTGCCTTATCAATGAAGAATTTGGTGGTGGAGATAGTCAGACTAAATTGTAGATTAATGTTTTGTGGTTAGTTATGCAACATACATACCCCCTGGTGACAAAATCACGGTTATAGATGTTGACGAGCACAACTGCAGTTTTATTTCTGTATGACTTGTGTGGTTGCTGCTTATAGTTTTTATGTTAATTCTGAAACTACAAGATGAATAATCTTCCAAGGGATATGGCTGGTTCTTTCTGAAGATTTATTTTCTAGAAGAATGATCTGTTGTTGTAGAATGTTGTTTTGGAAGCATTTTCTTTATATTGGGTAATGCATCCCAAGCTTACTGCTTACTTATGTTCTTTTAGTAACTGTTAATTGAGGACAAGGTTTGATCAATGATGATTGATGAACAAAACCAACTTAACAATTTCTAGTTGAGGCATGTAATTGCTGGCCCATTAAAAAAGAGGGGGAAAAACAAAAGGAAATAAAAAAATTAAGGCCAAAGAAATTGTTGGTCCATTATAAATACATGGGTAATTCGGGAGATATCATATTACCACCACATAGCAAACTTATCATTTTCCCTCCCCCCCACAGGATATCTGTTTAGTCTTATGATTTCACATTTCCTTTTTTTATCTTTGTTTTTTGAAAGGGCTCATCCATATTGAACCACTTTTTATTCTTATTATAAGTCCTTGAAGATGAGCTTTGACTATGATATGCTGTGGTTAATATTATTTGTCTGTGGAACCTTCTATATTAGTTGCATTTCCATTGTCCTTGATTTCTATGCATAAGTAATTATTGCATTGTTGTGCCCCCATTTCTCTACAGCTATATGGAATCCGATCCTGTAAAAATTGCTGTGGAAGGTGTGGAGAGATTCAAGAAAGAAAACTGTGATCTTATAATTGTTGATACTAGTGGGAGGCACAAACAAGAAGCTGCTCTTTTTGAAGAAATGCGCCAAGTTTCGGAAGCAACGGTATTTCCCCTTGTTGCTATGTGTTTGATATTCATTTCCAAAATCTATTAAAAGCTAATACATTTTATTTGTGTTTTTCAGAAACCAGATCTTGTTATATTTGTTATGGATAGCAGTATTGGTCAGGCTGCTTTTGATCAAGCCCAAGCATTTAAGCAGAGTGTTGCAGTTGGAGCTGTAATTGTTACCAAAATGGATGGCCATGCAAAAGGTGGTGGTGCTCTTAGTGCGTAAGTGTTATAAGGATAATTGCATTTTTTTTACTATCAAGTATCAACTTTTGCAACTATGAACAAATGAAGTTAACAGCTAGTAATCTTACGAACAAATGAACACTGTTGAAGTGAACACATGAATATAAGTGTTACGGTGTTACTAGTATAATGGACTTGTCTAGCATTTATAAATGCAAGTGCATTGCAAATTTTGCAACGTAAATTTTAACTACCCTTATGATTTAAATCTTTCATTTACACAACAAAAATTAAAATTTACATCATCTAAAGGATTTGGAAATTAATATTATAAATGGATGTGTTTGTATATATTTTTGTGTGTATTTAATTTTTTTTAATGTGTATTGTGTGGTTTGGATACCTTGCTCTTATTAATTTTATATGTGCAGTGTTGCAGCAACAAAGAGTCCTGTCATATTCATTGGAACTGGAGAACATATGGACGAGTTTGAAGTTTTTGATGTTAAGCCATTTGTCAGTCGTCTATTAGGTGTGTATTTATTATTATTATTATTTATTTTCATCTCATTCATTACATTATTATTTATCAGGAACATGCTACAGATGTCCAAATAACTAAAAATATTTAATCATAGTCGTTTCAAATGGCTTTTTGAACTAGGAATGGGCGACTGGTCTGGGTTTATGGACAAAATTCATGAAGTCGTTCCTATGGATCAACAACCTGAACTGCTTCAGAAGCTGTCAGAAGGAAACTTCACCTTGCGGATTATGTATGAGCAGTTTCAGAACATACTTAAAATGGGTCCTATCAGCCAGGTTATTACTTGTACCTTATTGTATTAAGTGTTCAATTGAATTTTGTTTTTCTTGATACATTTACATTTGATGTGCCATGCATAGATACTAATAAGTGATGATTGTTGCTATATAATCACCTAATAATGGCTGCTATTTCATTTTGAACTAATGTCGTGGTTGATTTATGTAGGTGTTTTCTATGCTTCCCGGATTTAGTGCCGAATTAATGCCAAAAGGCCGTGAGAAAGAAAGCCAGGCAAAAATTAAGCGTTACATGACAATGATGGACTCAATGACAAACGAAGGCAAGCATTATGTTTTGATTGTTGTGAAGATCAACTTTATGCATACATGATTCTGGTCCTCATTAGAATTACATACCTTCACATGCTCACCTTTAATTGCTAATACGTTTCAGAGTTGGATAGTTCAAACCCCAAGCTCATGAATGAGTCACGCATGATGCGGATTGCTCGAGGTGCAGGTCGTCAAATTAGGGAAGTGATGGAGATGTTGGAAGAGTACAAACGTCTTGCAAAGATATGGAGCAAAATGAAAGGGCTTAAAATACCAAAAAAAGGTGATATGAGTGCCCTATCCCGAAATATGAATGCCCAACACATGAGCAAAGTCCTCCCTCCTCAGATGCTGAAGCAAATCGGTGGCATGGGTGGGTTACAAAACTTGATGAAGCAGATGGGATCCGCCAAAGACATGATGGGAATGGGAGGAATGTTTGGTGGTGGTGGTGGTGATTAGTTGATTGGCTTATGAGCCGAGGATTGTTCCTGACCATAGCCACTGTCATTACATTATGGTGTTTTACAACTAGACTCGATTAAGCAGGTTATGCAGTTCAATCGGTGTTGGAGTGCCATCTGCAATAGCCGCAATGGGTGCAAATCTCTTTTTGTAAAATTAAATTCTTCTTCCCTTTTTGTGTATATTTACTTATTTAGTATTCAGAGCAATCAAAGTAATCTTATTAGAAATTTTCATGGTCTAGTAACATTAAAAACAAAAGCTATATTCCTCGGATCATGCTTTTCAAGTTTTGGATTCTGCTCTAGCTTGAATGTTTCATTTAATTCTAGCAGACAGCTTAAGCACTGTTACTGTTAGGAGCTAGCTCTGTTCCTGTTTGTTTCTTTTTCTGCATGATAAAAAATATTGCTTTTGATTTTTATTTTTTATTGATTGATGGAAGAGGCGAGGTTTATATTCAGGTATTAGATTTGTGGATTACAATTGATTGGTACAATGTGTTAGCCGCATTGACTCCAACTATTCATATTAATTTTGGCGGAACAATAAACGGACTGTTGTTTCCTGCACCTACAGTTACTTCCTACCCTTCTTTTTTTGTCTTTGGGAATGATCTATCCGGAACGTAAAATTACATTATGGAATGAATATAGATTTTGACTTTTTGGAATGACCAATTCTAAGTTTAAAAAATCAATTCAAAATTTGTTTATTAAAATAAGTAAAAAATTATATTTTAAGTATAAGCAGTTTAATCAAACACACTTAAAAATAAACAATTTATTATATTTAATAAAAATATTTCTTTTAACAAAATTTTAAACAAATATGTCTTAAAAATGATAATGATGATCGATTCGCAAGGACAGTGAAACCAAACAGCTGCAAAAAAAATTGTAGACCATAATTAACATAGAAGTAACCCAATAATAAAATATATTAATAGATACAGATGCAGTGTTGAACAGGCTATCTTTCTTTTCTATTTTGTAATTAGTTACTATAATATTATAAGTATATCTACTTTTATTTTTGCTCTATCGCATTCTTAAATTTTGTTAAAGTGTGTTGTTCACTGAGAAGATCATCTACACGTCACATGGTTTAGTTTTATGCGTAACAGTTAAGCACACTAAATCGGTTGGTAATTGTATGAGTTCTATGTGGAGGAAGGAATACTCACTACAAATTTGATTTCATCATCATCAAGTAACCCTTTGTACTTCGCTACTAAAAAGTGTATCCTTTTAAATGATACATCAACATTATCATCATTAACATATTTAATTTAAATTAATTTAATCTAAATTAATTGAGATTAGTGATAAATGAATTTAATGATAAATATGAGAAAATTGAAAGAAAAAAAAGAAAAAGAAAAAATAAGACAAAAGAAAAGAAGGATGAAAGAAGAAGGAAAAGTGAAGAGGAAAAAAAACTAAAAAGAGTCTATCTAAAACATAGAAATAATAATGGTCTAACCCACCGTCAAACATATAGTTTTTCTGCACTCTGTCTTAAGACACACAGTTCGTCAATCTATATCTCACTCCATTAAGTCTTGTTTAATTACCTTTTCCTAGGTAAGTTTCGGTCTACCTCTACCTCTATTTGTGTCATACTCTTGATAACAAACTTTTGTTCTTACGGGAGCATTTAGGGGTCGTCTCATTAAGTGCCCAAACCACTTCAATATACGTTCCCTCATCTTTTCACTAACTGGTATTACTGCTATCTTTCATCGAATATCTTCATTTTTTATCTTATCCATCTTCATATTACACATCTATCCTAACATCCTCGTTTTTGCTATCCCTATTTTATGTTGATGTTGCCTATGTTCTAGTCAACATTCAGTTTCATAGAACACTACAAGTCTAACAACTACTCTATAGAATTTTCCTTTTAACTTAAGGAAAATTTTGTGTCACACAAAAACTCATATGCACTCCGCTATTTCATCCACTCTGCTCTGATTCTATGATTTACATCCTCATCAATTTCTTCATTTTTTTTGCAAAATTTACTCTAAGTATTTAAAAACATCTTTTTTTTTTACCTATTGACCAAGTAGATGTCACAGGATATTGATCATCATCTCTTACTAGTAAAAACTCACACTTCATATACTCAATCTTATTCTAACTTATCGTAAATCCTTTATACTTCAAAATGTTTCTTCACAATTAAAGTTTCCTATTAACATCGTTTTTTTATCTCATCAATAAACACATGTATAATAGTTTGATGAAAATATTTTTTATTATTTATATTTTTCGATTTTAATTAAAAGACAATTTATATTGCAATTAAATTCTATTCCTATAAAAAAGGATAATGTGTCATTGTTAAAATAATTTATATCATAATTAATTAATTTGATTACTATTAAAAACATAACAAATATTGTAATTAAATAATTGGAAAAAAAAAATTGAAAACACGATTTCACTGTGTATCTAGATTTCTCTAAAAAGAAAAACTGTATCTAGATTTAGATACACAGCAAAAATGGATTATGTTGAATAAAAACAAAATTGTCTTGTGCAGTAAAATAGAGGAGGTCAACAGTGTCTTTTCGCGCGTTTTTAAAAAAGTAACGGGGAAGATCATTAATGGTGGTGGGAATAACATTCCCCTAAATGGCTAAATTATCGATAGGATAAAAACAGCAGATCCGTTAACGGGTTTTCTTCTCAGGCAATATACTATATGAGAAAAAAGGTTATACAGTGGCGGCATATATGCAAAAGGCAAATGCTGCCCCCAGTAACTGATAATTGAAATCCTGTTGAGGCTGTCGTCGGTGAAGTCTCCTGTTCAATTCAAATGCGGGTCTAAATCATGGCTTTCTTTGCAAAATCGCAAAAAGAAACAGGCTTTTTCTTTTCTTTCTTACGTCTTTACTATTTTCTGGATACTCGTCTTATATTATGATTTATGAAATTCTTGGGGTATATTAAAGCATGAAAAAAATAATAGCTAGAATGATGAATTGCTATTTCATCATGTTCTGTTTGACTGTTTTAGGAATATTTTAGCTTAGCCTTAATAGTGAGATTATTACATTTTTCTTGCATGATATGTAGCTAAATTTTAAATTGGGCAACGAGTTGATAGTTGAAGGAACTGAACTAGATAAAACGTTACCATTAATGTTGATATCTAATTCAGTCTAAGCTACAAGACAACATGTTGTGAAGTCAATATTAGCAATCTTGGCTGCCATGCATTCCAAATTAAGGTGTTTATTTTTATATTCATTCATGTCTTGATTAACTCAAATTACCCTTACTTTGATGAAAGCCACATTTTATGGATCTAAAATTACTCTTTTTACTTCATGTATTGGCTTGACCGCTTGAATATGAAGTAGCCAAGTTGTGCAGGCTGAAATGCTACTTCATAGCCATGCTGCAGTAGATAGCTTAATGATTTTGATTGTCAAAGTATGATGCTTAGCTTTTATCTTAATGTAAATCATATGTAGGTTTGGAAATTCAGCAACAACATTATGTTAATGTGGTTTTGTACCTCTGTTTTTTATATTTTTCTCATGGTATGTGCGATCACATACATATCGAATCTTCATCAATGAATGTTTTAATTAAACATTGTTGATTTGCAATAATGGAATTTACAATTGATTGTCTCGAGGTTTTATCTGTCCTGTATAACCAGGACCTCGTTCTTCTGCTCTTCAATCCAGTATAGAGAAGGCCAAATGAGTATAATTCCCAGTAACCCGTTTCCGTAGAGCCACTGAAATTGGTGCAGTTCTGATGTTGGGTCTTCATTTTTAGGAACACGAAACTCCTTTACCGTTCCCTGTGTTTCCACAAACATGTTTCAAAAGTCCTTTTTCCATGTGGTGTGCGTGTTATGCCAAATCATTTTTAATTTGACCTTAAGTTAAGATTTCACGAAATCACCTTGATGGCTTCTTGAATGAACAACGCTGTAATCAACATGCTAAAAAGCTCCTCGGCAACCCTCGTAAATCTATTAATGACATTGCCAGCTATATTGATTGATGGAAGAGGCGAGAAGGTTTAAACTCAGGTATTAGATTTGTCGATTACAATTGATTGGTACAGTAGCCGCAATGACTCCAACTATTCATATCAATTTTGGCGGAACAATAAACGCATTTTTGTTTTTTAATTCACTGAAAGTAATGATCGGCTCGGAACGAATGGCAGTGAAACCATACAGGTGCAAAAATTTATAGACCATAATTAACAGAGAAGTAACTCAATAATAGATACACGGTGTAGTATTGAACATGCAATTTTTAGAAGAACTTACTTAGGACAGTTTTTTGCAAATGGATTTCTTCACCGTCCTCTTCGGAATTGATATTTGCATTTAGAGCACAACGAATAACAGAATTGATTTGTTTCCTTAAACTGGCATTGTCAACAAACATATGCGCCAGCATCTTTCTCAATTCATCATAAGTTTTCCCAGTATTTTCTGTGGTTATATCTCGGGTCTCTTCAACAGCAACAACATCATCCTCTACATCTTGTGCCAAGAGCTGTGCCTGTTCCAATATTTGCATACAGCATGAAACCAAAACAGTGAGTAGAGAGGGCAGTAAACAGAAGGCTATATAGGGCAGCATAGTAAAACATAGTATAACCCCAATGACAATTGCTAAGTGAACTTTCAGAATCCTGTCTTTTTATTGACATAATTAATTTGACAGGATTCTTCATTCACAAACAAAATATCATATAAATTCATACTGACACCAAAAACATATTGCACGTAAACCACATCCATTGTAATACTCTGGAAGATCCATCAATTCGCATGGCTTTCATGAAAACAGATGCCAATGAAAATAATAATGGATAAACAACGGAGTGTAATGTCCAATCATGGAGCTACAAAATAAGTTAGAGTAGTAGGGAGTAAAGAGGAGAAACCAGAGGGGCTGGGGAGATAAAATAATTTTCAAGAATGGGATAGATAAATAGATTGTAAACGCAATTAGTAAAATCATGAGGACTTAATGTGTAAATGCAAAAAATAAAAACCAAACCACCAGTAATAGCCTGCACCATATTTTCTAAGTGCCCCAGAAAATAAATATCTAAGGACAAAATTGTTGCTCAAGGTGCATATCATACCTCTGCAAGCAAGAGACCAATCCGATTATCTGATGTTGCTAATAAATCCAGAGCATCAGATGGCAAAGTGTCAATAATATTTAGTTTATCTTCCTCTTCAACAAGGAAATTTACACTACACTCCCGAAGCCTTTTCTGAAGGATTGCACACTCATGCAGCAACTTTGTATTTGCATTATGTGAATTCTCCATTCTTTGCTTTTCCTTCTGGAGGATTATCTGAATACCATGAAAACAATTGGATTTTCAAACTTTTAGGACACCACAGAACAAAATATTTGAACCATTTTTTCATTAAAAAAGACTATAAGAAGAAATTTCATTTTGTGTGGGGAAAAATAACAGCGTAAAGATTTTAGAAGGAACTAGTCAAAATAGATTAATTGCATCTATTCACCCCCTTCCTAGTCTTAAACTCATGGAATCAGTCAATTTGATAGTTTCCTAGTCTAAATGTATATATAAAAAATATAAAAAATCATCAGTGCTAGTTGACATCCAAGAACCAGAAAAGACCATACCTCCAAATCTAACTTCTCCTTCGTCAATTCACTTAGCTGCTGTTTCAGTTCTAACTCAGAATTTCTAAGGGATTTTACCTCCTTTATTAGAACCTTCAAATCTGTCTTTGATTTCATCTCAAACTCATCATGATGTTTTTGCAAGTGCTTAAATTGTTCTCTAGCTACATCTAGCTCTTGCTGCAACATTTGCTTCTCCTGAATGACAGATTCTTTCGTAGATTCAGCTAGCAGCCTTTCATCCTAAAACATTATAACTTTTCACTAAAAGCCCACCAAAATGGAATGATAAGAGATGTTGATTAAAGTAAATTATCACAACAAACCTCTTCCAACTGCAATTTCATTTCTGTCTCCAGGCATTTCCTCCGAAGTTCCTCCATGTCCCACTGCATTTGTGTAAACCTTTCCTTTTCAGTCAAAACAGCCTGCTGCATGTTTTCGCGGCAGTTCAGTTGAGTTGTTTCAAGTTCAACTTCCAAATCTTTGACCTACAAGTAGAAAAAAATATTAGAACATATAACATAAAAAAGCCCAATAAGACATCATGCTTTCTTGTCATTATTCCAACATGAAATTCTGACTTTCTAATGGCAATGCGCTGAATATGAACCACAGGCACATAACTAAATCTATTGCATGACATTGATTCTAGGTTTTAAGAACTGGGAACAAACAATCTACCAAGGCAAAACACCATACAGGTGGTGAATATTTATCCTAACTATATTTAGTGAAACAAATAAAGCAAGTGACAAATAAAAAATTCTATTTCAAAATTCAATAATACATGAAAAATCTTAAACATACACTGGATACCTTTGTCACAAGATATTGTCTTGCAGCCATTTCTTGATTCAATCTTGCTATAAGATCTTCAAAATCAGCTTTTGCAGTGGCCAATCTCTGTTTCTGGGTATTAAGAAGTTTGTTCAACTTGTGCCGCTCATCCAATGGAAAAGTCAAAAATAAATCTGAGTTTCTTGAGGTTTCATGGCTCCCAGCAAGGTTATGTAAAGCATCCTGAACCAAAGTGGTCGTAGTTAAATTTGATGTTTCAGTATTCCTTAGAGAACTTAAGTCACTTCCAATGCTTTCTGTTGACAATCTCTTAACATGAGCATTCAAGTTATAATCTCGTACAGCAGGTGTAAACTCAGTTCCATCTAGGTGAAGAGCTATAGCATCAGCAGTATACCCAGTGACTTTGTCTGTAATATTATCCTTAAAAACAAAGTTTTCACTGGATGTGGCATAATGAACATCCGTTTCAGTTGGATTAATTAAGCCATGTTCCGATGTTGAAATATCCATAATTTGATCAGAACGGTTATCCTTTCCATGTTGTGGTGTTCCCAGCTCAGAAATTTCATCGTTACCAGGAACTATTGCTGCAGATGAACCATGAGCTTTTACAGAACCAGGTGAGATATCTTGGATCATTTGTGACGGTGTAGTGGCATTAGCAGGTGCTTCATCCGAAACATGCTCATTTACATCATGAAATGCTGGAAAATATCAGCAACAAAATGGCGTTAAATGCTTGTGGAACATCATGATGGACTGTTTTTCATACTCTTCCAAATAATGAACAATTATTTAAGACATAAAATGACAAAATGTTGTTATGTTTAGGTTTACGAGGAAAACAGAAAACATACATGATCTAGCAGCAGCTTCTAGCTCAAGAAATATTGCCACCGGGGCACTTCTTGATACATCAACGTCCGATAACAACTTTTCCATCCAATCAGCTAATAAATGGCGTCGCTGAAATCAAGGAATTTGTAAGTATCAAAATCAACCAAGAGTTTTTGTGATTTGTGAAATAGGATTGCAGTGATAGTAAATGATGTAGGTACCTCTTCCAACACAGTGTGGCTTTTAATTCTGAGTATCGTTTTGGGTGGAGGTGGAGGCAGATTTTTTATGGGAAATTCCTTTTTCAGCTGCAAAAAATGAAACAAAAATAAATATCGAAAATATTTTTTCTCCACACAAGGCAGAGACAAGTACACACACTTACTTGAGAAAAGAGATTGACGAAATCACTAAATCTGCGTAATAAGAGTCGAGAAGTGGTGATTGCCTGGGGGGATTGTACACCGACTTGAACCCTAAAAAACTAGATAGAGGAGAGAGAGAGAATAAACATTAGAATAGAAGATAAGAAGAAAAAAGGTAGAAAGAAAGTGTTATATTATCATTATATATACTAACGGCGACGGGATCAGAAGGTGGGGATTGGGGAACGGTGACCCATGAAGGAAGAGTGACGCAGAAGCTCCAACCGGTGGGAGGATGACGTGGCCAAACAGTGTTTCGACCCTCCCATTGGCGCGGCGGAGGGCTCCAATCCATGCCCAGTGGGAGAGGCGAGGTTCCGTCATGGTGATGTGCGGAAACGGCATCGTGGCGACGAGCCGAAACGGCGTCATTTGCAAAGAGGTCATCGTCGTATAAGTAAGGACGATGATGATTGTAAGTGAAATTGGGGTCGAAGACAGGTACGTCGGGACCCAACCAGTGCATATGCATCCTTTGCTGCAACTTCAACTCAACTCTCTCCTTCTCCCTCACTTCAACCTCTACTCATCTGGAACCACTAACCATCCAAACTTCAAACCTTTTCTTTTCTATAAAATATATATATTTATTACATCATTTTTTTAGGAGATTACATAGAAACTACAAAGTATTAAATGTGTTTGTATAAAATAATAAAAAATAGGATTAATCAATGTTGTTTAAATTGTGAGAGAATTTTGTCATTTAATCTATAATGTTTAATAGTCAATTTTCATAATAAATATTTTTGGGAGACCAAATTAACACTAATTTGTAGAATTTATGAATCAATTTATTATTAAATTAATTATATGACTAATTTATATATTTTCTCATATTCAAAAATTAAATTTATGTTTATTTTTATTTTTTAAAGATTAATTTATCATCATATCATATTTTTATTTTTAGGACGAATTTAACTTATCCTACAAAATAAATGCATTACTTATTCTTATTTATAATTACTTTATTTGTATAAAATAATAACTATATTATTTAACTAAATTACACACTTAAAAATATTTTGATTCTTTTAATTTAAAATATTCTTCGTTATCCTAATTATCATGTCAACATTAAATTAACCAGAGTTAATACTACTTTTTTTTAAAAAAAATTAAAAAAGTGTTAAGAGTCTAAAAATAAATAA
Organism: Glycine latifolia; assembly: GCA_013407115.1. Lineage (NCBI taxonomy): Eukaryota > Viridiplantae > Streptophyta > Magnoliopsida > Fabales > Fabaceae > Glycine > Glycine latifolia. The sequence continues at coordinate 27,551,668 of CM023953.1, forward strand.
AATCATAACTTTAAACATGTTGAAGTTATTTGTTTAATATTGTTGTTTTATATTACGCCGGTATATTATGCATAAAAGGAAATGTATATATACAAAATTTATTAAAGTGTAATTTAAATTTAGCTTCAAATTTAAATTTCACCCATATAAAATTCACAAAGTTTGAATTTTATCCTGCAAATTTTTCGTTCGTTTGGTGTGCTTATAAAGATATAATATGTGATTTTTTTAAAAATAAGACTCAGATATTCGAACTTTTATAATTAATGAAAAAATTATATTTAAATTAATTATATATATAATTGATATAAAAAAATGTTACATTCACACCTATGCATACTTTGATATAAATTTTATCATCATCACAATTACATCTTGTTTTTTGTGTAAAAAATAATGACACATTATAATTTTATAAAGATGAAAAATAAACTAAAAACTTTTCAAGAATTTTATCAATTTGACAACGAGGAAAAACATAGTAGGTGTAAATTTTTTTATTAGTATACAAAAATTTATTTATACTTTTTGCTTATCCCTTAAATATTTTCTTGATTTGTGGTACCGATGAGATCAATAGTCATAGAGGGAAATTGATGGTTGACCTTACCCCTGAATTGAATCAGGATTATCTCGTACTACTATTGAGATATTAAATACCATCAGCCATCAGGTCTGTTACCGTTCAGAATTGTAATATGTATTTTCTGATTATATATCTACATCATTTATGAGCGTTTTTGTATTTTCTACAAAATACTACACTTAATTTTAAGGTTAAAAATAAAAATGATATTGAATCATCAGGTCATTATTACAAACTGTAAAAAAAAAAGTCATTATAACAAAAATATCACGTAGGTAAGTAACCTGAAATTGAACATTATTATTGTTTTTAACCGACTCTTGATTTTTGTTCTCTAATTTAGATTGTTTTGGTTGCTTCACGTTGACATGAAAATGAATCCGATCCACCCTTTTAGGACACTCACAAGAAAAGCGTGGCACACTCTACGTTTTGGGCTGATGTTGCAGTAAACTTGTGAATTAACTGTGCCTGGCTGCACCTTTCATATTGCAATGCAGCCCCACTGTCCCTGATCCTGATCGTTATATGATGTTGAAATGTTGATATTGCTTATCTACAGCAAGCTCAAAGGGTTTTCCTCCTCTCTCCTTTCCACTCCTCTATAATTCAATTAATTCTGCTATATATTTGGCTGCTTCAGCATTTCAACTTCCATGCTTGGTTGAACGAGTCCTGTTATGCTTTTCCACAGTTTTTTTGAATTTCTTATGCCTAGTGTTGATGTGGCATAGAAGTTTAAGAAAAATGTGGAAAAACATGTCAAATTTAGGACTTAAGTAGTTACAAAAAATCTCACACAGTAAGCTTTTTTTCAGTCATAGCATATATTACAAATAAAGATTGATCTAATTGGAAGGAAATAATCAAATCATTATACAAGAATGTAGATTCAAATTTCATTATTCATATAAACAACATATAGATGAATGATTTGTAAGTACTTTTATAAATATTCTTCTTGAAGTATGTTCTTTCTGTTCTTACCTAATTCATCTAAACTTTTCATCACACAAAAAAGTCATATCATATACCACATAGGACTTAGTGTCTTGATTGCAATATCCAAAGCCAAAACCTCGTGTACTTTGACTGCTGCTCCTCCCTCTTTTTTTTTTTTTTTTTCTTCTAACAATATTTCTTCAAATTATATATATTGTTTTCATCATCTACAGTCTAGCTTTGACGTAGTTATATAGAGTCATATTCAACCTTTCTGTATATTAATTTATTTATTTTACACTGTTCCAATGTTTTCTATTTGAAGTTTTGTTGCAGGTGGCAATGTCTTTTGGTAATTCACTGAGTAGCAAATTTTCCAACGTTAAATCTTAAATTGAAAGTAATGATACACGGTGAAGCAGAAAAATAGTTGACTCAAAGTTTTTTTTAATTAAAATACTACATCGTTCAGTTTAATAATATCTTACAATATTGTCAACGAATGAGTCTCTGAGCTAACCTAAACCAGAAAATTGTTTGGAAATAAGGCACAATAATAATAAAAAACAAAACCTACCAGCACACAATCAAGCAGTGCAAACAAAAGCAACGTGTGAATAAAAATTGCAAAACTCGTTCAGTGAAGCAAAAAAGCAAGGAATTGGCCTAAATCAAAGATCTGTGATATATCAAAAAATGTATGTCCTAAAAACAAATGTTATTTTATAAAAGCTTCTTCAAAGTTCAAACTTTTTTTCTTACCAATTCAAAGTTCAATTTTATTCAACAGTTCCTTAATTTGGTAAGACTGAATTGTAATTTTGATGTTTCTAATTTTTCAAGTCGTCCCCTTAATTTTTAATTATAGCATTTGATCCCCTTAATTCAAAAATTCAAAAAATATTCATTTTTTATTATCTAATAACTAGAAGAATTAGTAGAAAATAATAATTAAAAATACTAGTATTTTTTGTCATCCAGAAGATAAATGTTTATATTTATATAACTAAAATTTACAACAAATAAATATTTTTAAATATACAAATTATATTATAATTAAAATTTGCAATAATTAAAAAATTAAATATAAATTATATTTTAGATTCATATAAACAATTATTTTATGATGCAAGATTATTTCTAATCATTGATTATTTATTTAAAAATGATTAAAGTTAAATTTATATAAAAAGATCGAATTAAAAAGATAAAGTATATATATATATATATAGGATTTTTTTAACATAAAGATATTGAAATCACACAAAATCTTGAATGGTTTGTTTTTAATAAGTTAATAAAAAGGAAACATGTTTGAAACCCCTAATTGGGTTATTGGCATTGCTTGGGAGTGACTGAGTAGTAAGTGGCGCTTCCTTTCCATTTCAACCAACGTTCGTTCGTTCACAGCCTTCTCCTCCTTACGCTTACGTTCGCCGCCGTCGCCGCCGCCCGGAAAGGTTTTTTTTTTCTCTGTCTATCGGTTATATTTTGTATATGTCCTTTTCCCCCTTTCTGTCTCTGTTTCTGTTTCCGTTTCTTTTTAAAACAATCAAATGCACTGCTACTGAATTCGTTTTTTTGTGTCCTAACAAATTGATTGTTTCGTGCGTCACGGGTTCGTTTATCGTTTTCCCTTTCTTCTGTTTTATCTCTTTATAAGATTTTAACGTCCACTGACCACTGTACCATTCCGTTCCCATTGAATAATGGTGAGACTGAGAGCGTGGGGAAGAGTTAATTTTTCACCCTTCAATCTTGTACAGTTATATGGTTTATCCAGATTATTAGGTTTTGCTAAAATCATTCTTGACCCTCCAAGAACGGGCATCTTCCTTTCACGCATTCACTAAAAAAAATTTGTGTACTCCACTTGTTTGTGATAAAGAGTAAGTTAGTGGTATTTTAAAAGATTTGTTCTATAAAGTTGTAACTTTTTAAAATAGTTCTTTTAGGAAACAAATTGGTGTATATCAGTTGTTTCTATGTACAAAAATGATTGGTGGACACCCGGGAGCTATTTGAAGCCTAGTGAGAGAAAGACAGAGAAGCCTATGGTTAAGTTTTATATATTTATAGTATAAAATTATTACATTGAACACTGTATCTTCTATATGATATATTTGAAGTTATTTTCTTATTGTCTCTAAATCTTATGATTCACGGTTTAAAAATTAGCTTGGTGATTTATGATTTTGAATCTCAGTTTGATAACCTTGCTTGTGATGATTGATAACTATGCTCAAGACCACAAGCTTCTTTTGTTTTGTAACACTTGCCTTCCCTTGTTACTTATATATTACTATGCTATAAGAGATGATTATAATTCTTAGCCTGCTTTCTTAACAAATAAGTGATGTAATGCAGGTCCATTTCAACCAATTTTTAATTACTCTTCTAATGATTTGCTCTTAATTTTGTCTTTTAGAATTCAACCTGCTGTCATGTCAATGGAGTATGATATAACTGATTCTGAAATACAACAAAATAGCAGTAGGAGAAAGAAATCTATTGTCTGGGAACACTTCACTGTGAAAACGGATGGACCTGGATGTGCCAGGGCTTACTGTAAAAGATGCCAAAAATCATTTGCTTATCTAAAAGATTCTAAACAATCTGGCACCAGTCATCTCAAGAGACACATTACTTTGGGAATCTGTCAGAAAAATCAACGAATCCCATGTTCCAAAACTGATGCCAATCCACCAAAGAAACGAGCAAGAGTGAAACCTTGTTTTGCTGCTATCTCATTTGATCAGGAGCGTTGCAACAGTAAGATTGCTAAAATGATTATTTTACATGACTATCCACTTCATATTGTGGAACATCAAGGTTTCATTGATTTTGTTCGAGCACTTCAACCCCAGTTCAATCCACTGAGCTTTAATGCTATTCAAGGGGATTGTGTCTCTATGTACCTTAGAGAGAAGCAAAACCTATTGAATCTTATTGATGGGATTCCTGGACGAGTCAACCTCACCTTGGACTTATGGACTTCAAACCAAACATCGGCCTATGTTTTTCTTCGAGGGCACTTCATTGATGGTGATTGGAACTTACATCATCCTATTCTTAATGTATTCGTGGTACCATTTCCTGATTCTGATGGTTCCTTAAATCAAACTATAGTGAACTGCCTAAGTGATTGGCATTTGAAGGGTCGGCTATTTACTCTTGCACTTGATAAATTCTTCTCCAATGAGACTTTGATGGGAAAGCTGAGACATCTCCTCTCTGTTAATAACCCTGTGATCCTCAATGGCCAATTGTTAAGCCAGAACTGTTATGCTCGTGTGCTTAGTCGCCTTGCATTAGATGTGCTATCAGCTATGGGAGAAACTATTGATAAAGTTCGGGAGAGTGTGAAGTATGTGAAATCTTCTAAATCTAATGAAGGGAATTTTTTGAATCTGAGGCAACAACTTCAAGTCCCTAGTACGACGGACCTTTTAATTGATGACCAAAATAAATGGGACACAATTTACCACATGCTTGTTGCTGCTTGTGAATTAAAGGAAGTTTTTGCTTGCCTTGATGCCTCTAATCCTGATTTCAGAACGACTCTAACATTGGATGACTGGAAGCAGGTGGAAAAACTCTGTGCATATCTGAAGTACTTGTATGATGCAGCTAACATTTTAACTTTTCAACCATACCCAACCGCAAATGTATTTTTCCTTGAAGTGTCCAAACTTCAGGTGGAGTTGACTTGTGCTGCCTTAAGCCAGGATCCTTTCTGTAGTCGTTTGATTATGCCTTTGCAAGAGAAGTTTGACCAATATTGGAGAGAAAGCTGCTTGGTCTTGGCTGTTGCTGTAGCCATGGATCCAAGATATAAAATGAAACTTGTGGAATCCACTTTTGCTAAGATATTTGGTGACAATGCTGACCAATGGATAAGAATTGTTGAGGATGGTCTTCGAGAGCTGTTCCTTGAATATAATATCATACAAGTGCTTCCTTTTACAGCAACAAATGATGATGAAGGGTATGAGGCTATGATAAAGACTGAGACATCTCAAGAATTTGATGGATCTCTTTTTGCTGCTGATGATGGACTTTCTGATTTTGAGTTTTATATATCCGATTTTACATGTAACCAGCAATTTAAGACGGAATTGGATGAATATCTTGAAGAGCCTCTAGAACCCAGAGAACAAGAATTTGATATTCTGAGCTGGTGGAGAATAAACGGATTGAAGTACCCAACATTGTCTAGACTAGCATCTGATATTTTGTGTATGCCGATATCCACCCTCTCTGCAGATGCTGTTTTTGATACAGAAATTAGAAAAATGGATAGCTACCGGAGTTCATTAGACTCCTTGACTCTTGAGGCCCTTATTTGTACCAAGGACTGGTTCCAGTATAAATCATTACCCATGAATGTTCCAAATGCACTTGTCAAAGTTGAATGTTAGATATAGGTTTCCTTAGAATAGATTCTCAACTAGCATTTAGGTATTGAATTTTTGGTGCTGCCATTCAGGTCAATTAACTTTTGTGATTAATTGTCCGAATTTTTGTTACTTGTTTATAATATAGAGTTGATTTTGTTCTAATCATTTTGTCCAAGCAAAGTATCAATTGTATTCATAGGTTCAACCAAAAACTTGGAATTTGGTTTTATTTTGCCTTTGAATAGACTTTAACCTCATGTCACGGATGTTTGGTGTTCACACACCAATAGTGAAACATTATCTTTTCTCTTTTCTTGATTATTGGAAAAATAAAGATACAATATTTTATTATTAAAAAGAAATGATGTTAAGAATGATATAATAATGAAATTTTGTGTGAATAACATTCTTGTATTATAAAGTAGATAATAAAAAAAATGTCATAATAAATATGAAAGTTAGTTAACCACATTTAATTGCATTAATTTTAATTATTATTATTTTATTGAAATTTGATATCAAGAATAAAAAAAAGTCATTGAAATAACACCTTAATTAAAGTGAAAAGAATATTTTAAAGATAATAACATTAGATAAAGTAAATTTAGTTGAAATTTTCTTATATTTGAGACAAACCATTTTTTCTTCTTCTTATATTTAAGACTAGAGGGCTTAATTCTTAAGCTAAAATATGCTTTTGGTGCTTTATAAATTTATGACTTTTATTTTGGGTGTCTAATAAAATTTTTGTTAAAAACACTTTAGTTTCTAATTTTATTTTTTGTCCTTAAATTTGTTTAGATAGCATGAAGTGATATAGATAACACTTTAGGAACAAAAAGTTAACAAATTTATAATCAGATCCCAAAACATATTTAAGCCTAATTTGGCTGTTAAAAAAATATATTTAAACCTAATTCGTATATGTTGATGTATATTTTCAATTTATGCCACTTGTATTTAAATTTAAATCATTCCATGTTGTTAGCTAACATGAAACTAATATATCAGAAAGTAACACAAAAGACAACTTTATCAAATAAGGTTTCATCATGATTGATTGTAAGATTCACAAATTAAATTTGATAAAAGTTGTATTTTTCTTTCTCGAATAAGATATTCAGATTTGGAGTTTCTAAAGTAAATGGATTATACGTTAGAGAATAAAGTGAAATAATAATAATTAATTAAAAAATTAATGGTTGAGATTGTAATTAGGCTTAAATTTTATTATTAATGTATTGTAACATAGTCCTAGCCACAAAGCACTACACTGCAAGTGAAGTTAACAATATAGCTTAAGAGAAATGTTACATTCATAGTCTCAGATTCAAACACATTCCTTTAAAAACACTCAACTTTTTGGGGCACATCACTCACTTCCTATACTCTAAACTTGATAACTAGTTATCTTGTTTGTATCTTTCGATTTTTAATTTTGTTTTAACTTTATTTTAATTTTTCATTATTGAATTACAAAAACTGAAAGTAAAATGTCATTGTCATCAAACAACAAATGTCAACAATAACAAGGCTTCAAAGGAACACCGATGAAACCTCCAACGACGACAACAACAACAATTATATTATTTGTGGCGAACAGTGACAAACAGGTTCGTGGCGATCTTAGAATGTGGGAGACGCAACATTCAAGGCCTTCACGAAATCGGGGTTGTTGAATAATAACATCTGGTGTCAACGTTGCCATTCTTGAGCCTCTGACGGTTGCTGTTCAATGGCAATGACATTTGGCTTTCAAAATTTGTATTTCAATAGCAAAAAAATTAAATAAAATCAAAAAAGAAACAAATAGAGAGAGAATCGCTTACCCGATTGAGGGCTATAAAAAGTGGGTGACGTGGTCCAATAGTTATGGTGTGTTTAAAGGAATGACCCTACTGGACCACATCTCAAAAGGCTTAGAAATTAGAAGTACCATTTTCAATAATGTTTTTGTCGATGTAAGCCTTTACCCACTCTTCTAACTCGATTACTCGAGTGCTTCCAGGAGCGCACAACTACAAGAGCGCTTCACATGGGGAATCCATCAATTATAGCAGTCAAGAAAACCTATATATATCTCTTTCGGACATTTGATCAAACCCTTAGAAGCAAATGATTGTGACCTCCATCGATAAACTGTTTAATAATGGACGTCCAAGAAATTGCATCTCGAGTCATAACATAAAAAATACCTTGTGGCTTGTGTACACAAGAAGTGAGCATTAACAATAGTCACAGAAATTGAAGGCATCCTACTCTTGCCTTCCATTTGTCTGCTTAACATGTGGAAATTAAATTATCATATCTAATTTGTGAAGCACAAGCCGACCAACAGATCATAAAGACAAGATATTAAACGGCAAACAAAGTTGCAGGCACATAAACCATCCTTCTGTTCTAGTGTGAACACAGTGGATGACAAAACTGTGCAAACCCCATAGTTGCTACTTAGCTTTCCTTTTAGCACTCCTACTAGTTTGATTGCTTTGAACTCTCCTGTTTGATTGCTTCTCTTCCCCAGCTTGTTTCCTACTAGTCGCGTTGCCTGGATTCTTCTTTTCAACTTGATCACTATCATAATCAGTACCAACATCACTATCTTTGTCTTCATCACTTCCCCCTGACTTTTTCTTTTTTGAAGGCTTCTTACCTTTAGTTCCAGCCTTTGTCCCCTTCTTTGATTTGACACTTCCCAAATCCTCCTCTTCCCCATTTGTTGGTTTCTCAGTGTCATCATCTACCCTTAATTTCTTTGAGGCTTGCCTTCTGTTAGGCTTACCAGTTTCTTTTACATCTAGACATCCACTTAGATTTTGCAACTCTGGCACGTAAGCAGTTGTCAAAAGGCAACATCATGTGCAGATCAGAAATACATAATATAATTATAAAAAACAATTAATGGCAATGTTCAGAATGACATATCCTGCCACCAGCCGTGATGAAGTCAATTTTTTTCCCTGCTATCACATGAAAAATTATAAATGTTTGGATATAGCAACAAAAGCATGTTTCAATTATTCTTGGCTGGGAAGCATGGTACATTTCAATATGTAAGCAGAAAAAGAGATATACCGACTGAGTAACAAATAAGAGAAATATCAGTTAATTTCTGAAACCCATTGAAAGCATTGCAATCGGAGATAATCTAGTGAGTTTTAAAATGGTCTTCAATGATGCAGAGGTGATGTTTTCATTTTTGAAATTTGAGAGATCAATTACATAATATCAATATTCCAATAGCACTCTCCAAGTAAAATGCACTAGAATTTCACAAATATGATCATTACTCACAAATATTTAGCTCTATATCCACAATCTCATAAGAAATTGAAAAACAAACCTAGGATTGGGGGTACCAATCAAGAATAGTAAATGAATACAAGCTTTTCAATTACTCTAACCTTTTAGGCAAATTGCACATGAAATTAAAATATAAGCAGTAAGAATCTTATGAAGATTGGGTACCATTCATGTAGCACCAAGAAAATGTTTATTTTTATTACATAAAGTTGGGAAGCAAACCATCAACAAAAGCCTTGCCGGGCTTCTTTTCATGTCAATGAAATATCCAATTGGTGGGACACTTTACTATCTGCTCCAACTTCAATTGCTTTTTCAATGACCTGTAAAAAGGACCTATTTAACAACTAATACATATTAGATAAGTATTCTCACTACTTATTTTGCCAGGCTTTTCCCCCCATCGAAAATGAAATAACCATTCAAGAGGAAAACGGCTAAGCTTGCCTGCATCATAAGTTAGCAAGAGTAATTCATCTAAATAAAATTTGTTTTGTGCCTACAAAGTACAGACAATTAATTAATAAACTTTGCACTTTTTTAATCATTTTAACTGTCCCATTTGTCTCATCAATAAAATACTGTCTTCTGCTCAAGCATAAGTTGTCAATAAGTATAAGTTAAAAGGTCCACAATGAATTTGATTAAAGAACAACGTATTTTGACTTCCCAAGCAGAAAAGATAAAAACCCATAATTATAACCCCTACCAATGCAAAAACAAATAAAAGGTAGCAAAAGGATGATATATCCCGATAATAAATAAACACATTAAAAGATGAGTAAAATACAATCTTTGGGAAAAGGGAAGTGATAAAGGAATGCACTTAATACTTGATCAAGTAATAAAGCCTTGATTTCAGTTTTCTTCTTGTGCAAAGACTCCGTAAATTTCTCAAGTGTCATAGGTTCGAAAAGTGCATCAGGACCAAGCTCGGATATGGGAAGCACTGATGTAGGCTATATCAAAGGAAAAAAAAAATAGTCAATCGCAAACTACTTTATTAAAAAAATAAATGTGTGACCATTGGCAAGTACAGTCACAATACATCTTTGAGCAGACGAACTTTAGCAAATCGCCTTTTGTCAGTGAAAGACAACTGCAAACCATCATCTAACTGCATAAATGTGATTTAATCTGATTAATATTCATACAAAGTTCACAAATGAAGATATTTGTTGAAGAGAAATTTCATCTAATCTCAACCTCCTGGGCATGTTAAGAAAATGTAAAAATTGAAAGACAAATCACCTTCCTACACAGGTACAGCATTATACTGATTATGCTATCATGTATGGCAATGAAAGAATCAGATGTTTTACCACAAAATTTTTAAGAAACTGAACTGAATCAGAAGTTGACACCCTTCAGCTCCCCAGCAATACCAAAAGTGTTATGCATATGTTTATTGAAAGAACTCCCTTCACCAACTATAACTTCTATGGATCTATTTGACCTTCAATATTTTGAATTGCAAAGAATATTCTTTATATTCTTGTGAAATTTATAAGAAAATATTAATTAATTATTCATCAATCAAAGTCTGCTGTATGCGTAAAGAGCCAAAGTACTTGGGTTAAGCTTATGGGTTAACAAAGTAGTTCATTGTACTACCTTCATAGCAAAGGATGTAAATTCCGCTGTGTAATCAGAGTCCTAGCGTACAATAAATAAAGGTCCGTGCATGGTAATGGAACACAACAAACAATAAAGTTCCAACCTATTCACTCTCCCGTTTTCCTCAACAATGTGCAAAGACTTGAACGTTTAAAACTCGAGTAGAACAGAGAGTGGAGGATTACAATAAATAACATTCACTTCATTGACAAGAAAACTAATTATCTTTGATGACGTGAAACCAAGCTTTATGGAAGTAAACAAATTAACCTGCATACAATTTCTTGGTTGCCACAAATAGAATCTATCCCAACTGAATACAGATCTTATGAGTCCACAACAAAATGAAATTTAATTTGCCATCAAATCAGCTCAAAGAATTGAATCATGTGAGGTTACAAGAGCAGATGGTGAAATAGTTCAAGCATTTCACTCATCAATGGAGTTACAGCTCTTACCTAAATGAAATTTTTTGAATATTTTGAGGGCCAATCGTCCTCGTCCTTTACAGCAGACCTACATGCATGTTTATTCTTTAAATCATTACAATAACTTATCAGTATAATAGATAGTATTAGTTAATCATAGCACATAATATGCCTCACCTTTTATAGTTTGTTACTGCAGCTCCCTTAATGTATATAGCAGCAGCCATACCTGAGACAGATAGAAGTAGAAACTCATAAGTTGCATAATTGGAGTTAAAAGAGAAAGAGAAAACGAGGAAGCTAGCTAGGGTTTAAGGAGAGAGAGAGGACCGAATTGGAAGGAAGGAAAAGGAGGAGAATAAAGTTGAAGCCAAATGTTCTTTCCCTTACGGTGAGCAGCGACGATGAGCTTGCCAAGGACGGAAGCTTCGAAGTCGGAGCGAGAGACACCGTGGATCACCTTCGAATCATCGACAACGCACTTTTGTTATCCTCAACGGCCCTCCGCGCCGCCTCTACCTCTGGAAGCTTCGGCATTGCTCACTCCGCTCTGCTGCTGTTTCTTTTCCCGCCTTCTTCCTAATCGGGCTGCAGTGCTCTGACATTGTTTGAAATCCTGACCCTTCATCTCACTGCATGTATGCTCATACTGACGCCTCAGATCAAATGATTTCGACTTTGGAACAATGGAATCTGCTCTACTCCAACATTTCCTTTTTCAATTTTTCCATGGCCCGCCGCCTCAATAACTTTAAGTGTCAGTCGGTTGGTTAGAGTAAAAAGAAAGTGAATTAAGATGTAAATCACAAATTAAGCTATTCGCAGTTATTTTATTGTTTATTTTTCTGCAAAGGAACACACCTAAGGATGAATTTGACTGCGTGGAAGAGAAAAAAGGAAAGAAAATATTTAAACTAAAATAGAGAAAAAGAGATTTGAGATCAACATTTTTTTTTAAATTACATGAATTGTAAATTCTTCCACACAACAAATCAAGATTAGAGCCTTTTGTTATTTTTGTTCTCTTCATTTGATGAATACATTCCCCCTTTTAAAACTATAGATTATTTTCAATTGATGATTTCACTTTTATTTTTATTAAATTTCTCATTTAAATAATTTGTTTAGATTTGAGAAAAAAATAAAAGGCAATAATAGAGATTAAAAATAAAAATATATATCTTTTGTGCTTTTTTATTTAAAATAAAGGAAACAAAAAGTGCATGGAAATGGAAAGATACCTGTAATATCTCGTAGTAATTTATATTATACGACATAAGTATAAAGTTTGTTTATATGTAAAAGTTAATTATTAATTATTAATTATTTATAAAAATTGTTAATTTTTTATTAGTAAGAAAATTTGAATTCGTGGTTTCTCTTTATTTTCTTTTTCTTACACCAACAAACCAATCTTATAATTTCTTAAATGAACATAAAGTTAAAAACTTAAAATTGTATTTTTGTTAGCTTTAAATTTTGTTTCCGTTTCTACATTTTACTTTTCGTCTTAGGGAGACTAAAAAATAGCCAACCGCACCGTTACCTTCTATTTTCTTGATTATCTAAACGAGGAGAAAGACTAAACAAAATTATATTTTTTTTATCACATCTATTGGATCTCTTCTCTCTCTTTCATTTCAAAGAAATAATAAACAAGATACAGATTTCAACTTATATTTCCTTGATTGTTTTATTACTTAAATATTCCAAAGTACTGTGATATTGGATATTGTATATGATTTTTAATTTTTTTTATTTTCTAATTGCCTTTATTTCGTGTTGTCATCATGTTAATTATGAATTTTGATTTATGATTATTATAAAATAGAGGCTTAAATATGATTTTTGTCTTTAAAAAACAAGGTTATTTTAATTTTAGTTCTTTAAAAAAATCTGCCAAGGTTATGCATTATGAAACGGATGAGGTCAATAACAACCCTAGAGTCACTTTCCACTGCTATTCTCGTACACCCATGGCCATGAGCACATGCTAGCTGCAACCCCTCTCCAGCTAATACCGAATAATTCAGCATGAGTTACTAATTCACAAATACCAACATTTTTATTGAACCCCAAAATAAAACTGGAATCACTATCAGATCGCCGAATGCATCCAAAAACCACCTCCCAATTCGCAAAACTTTTAGCATATTGAGACAAATAGTTGAAAAGGAAACATAAAGGAAGATTTTAGATTTAATAATATCTCTCAAATTTTAATTTTTAAGATAATGTCATATAATTTATATAGTCGAACTTATCTAATAAAATAAATATGGTCCAACTTATTTAATGGGATAAGCACGAGAGGATCGATGTGTTGGCCCCCTGATTTTTTTTCTGTCACTAATTAGTTGGTTTTTCCTAAATTTATGTTATTCTATGTTTTGTATTTGATAGTAGGTTGTATTACAATTGATAGAAATGGGAGCTAACATGAAATAATTGACGGAAATCGATTTAGGTTATCATCACTTTCTATATCAATTAACGTTATTTATTTGTTTTCCATGCTTAATCAAATCATAAAAAGATTTATCCTGTATGAATATTATGCTTTATCAATTTTTAATTATTACATAATCAGTTTTTACTTTTGATTTTTCTAAATTTAAAATAAATAATATACTTCTTTTAAGAAATTTTATTTGAATATTATATTTAATCACATTTAAATTATTATATAATTAAATTTTAATCCTTGACTTTTTTCTAAATTATAAAATTAACAATAATATTATTTTTGAGTAAATTATATTGATATTTCTTGAGATTTTTTCATATTACACATAATTTTTTTTCATGTCTAGTACATCAAATTCTCTTAATTAACATAGGAATACACAATGTAATAATATTTAAGGGATTGATATTGATATATATTTTTCTTAAAATATAAGTAAAAATATGACACATTCATTAATAGAATTAGTTAATTATATTTAATTACATCATTTTCAATTAATTTTTTTAACTTATTCTTCATTGGAACTTCATATTTATTGAAACTAATATCTTAATTAAATAAAAGATATTTTAGAGATAATGATATTAAATAAGTAAAATTATTTAAAATTTTCTTATATTTGATATAAAGAAAATTTGTATTTTTTCTTCTTCTTATATTTGAGATTAGAGAAAATAATGTATAAGGAATATTAATATAATATTTTCAAAGGAGTTAAGATAAAGATAAAAAATTATAATAAAATATATACTAATATAATTTGATTCATTCTTAAGTATGTGTGATTGTCCATTTGTCCCCCTTTGGTTCAAGTTTGTCCTTAGGATAAGACTTTGTTGTAGTTAACATCAAAACATTTGTGGTTGAATATAATAAAATATTTATCTATTAATAATAAAAAATGTACTATTTTTTTTAAATTATTTATTCATATTTTGCATTTAAATTTTAAAATACTCAATCCTCACCGTAAATGTATAAACACACTAAACATTCCAACAACAAGAAAAGGAGATCTGATCTAAATACATGTACATACTCACTCAATTAGCATCGATAGGTTTTATTTTATTCAGAGCTCTAGGCTCTAGCAGTGTAGCTACAACTGTGATGTCATACTTTTGCTACATGGATTGCTCTCATTCCTGACATACTTTTGCTACATGGATTGCTCTCATTCCTCGCTGATAGTATTTCCAATGTGTATCAGCATAATCCTTCACTTGGTTGAATATCTTTGGGTGTGCCTCATTCACCAAACCTTGTTCTGGTCCAATTTCTTTGTTTGGCTCAGGGGTATAGAACATTGCAACAGATATTCTTTCCCTCTTGGAGTTCGCTAGTACCCTATGCACGGGACTCTTGAAAATTCCATTGGTCATTATCTGCAGTATTAGAAAGGAACAATAATATTGTCACATGTATGATTCTTGATGTGCATTACCCTCGCTATGTCATCTCTAAGAGTTAAGAGAAAACTAGTAACTTAAGAGGGTAGATAACAAAATTGAAATTCAGAAAAAACTAACAATGAGTTGATTGTCATGTTAAGTCGTAATATTATATTAGTTGAAATATTGATGAAAATGCTCAAATACGCAACAAGCAACAAAAATTGGATATTTGGGTACAAGTACAACGCAGGATGTGTTCTATCTGGAACGTTGTCCTAATTAAAGGCCACTATTAGACCATTAATTTACACAAGGCCAAGTGTTCAATCTCTTATATATGTACTGGCAAAAGAGTTATAAAAACAAACTAACAAGTACCTCCATTTGATCACCCATGAGGACTAAAAGGGCATGAGAAATTGTTGGAACTGTGAACCATTTTCCATCATGGTGGACTTGGAGTCCCTCAACATCATCTTGCAGTATAATGGTGTACCCCGATCCATCTGCATGGGGTTTAAGTCCAAGCACAAGATCAGGTCGTGTACAACAAGGGTAGTAGTTGAACCTCACTTGCAGCAGAGCTTGTTCACCAAATTGATTCAGGAAGCAATTTTCTTCTAAATCCAGTGACTTTGCAATTGCTTTAGAAATAAGATTTGTTGCGTCTCTCATATTTGCACTGTATTCTTCCACAACATCCCTGCACAACAAGTGTGACTTACGTAATAATAATACTTTAACATATACAAGGCAGCTACTAACCTTTAATTTTGAACATTTGTTTGTTGCATAATTAGTTAGCACTTAGCATTAAGACGGCCCTTATTTACTCCTTGGTAACATATTCAGTTTTTATTTACCTAAAGGATGATGGATTTTCTGGCCACAGGCTTGACTTCCTTGTGTCTTCAGGGTATACATCAAGAAACAAACGATCTGACCAATCTAAAGACTGGCCTTCTTCCGGAACTGGATCAGCACCATACCCTTCAAATTCTTCCACCCCTTTAGAAATGATCTTCTTTTGTTCCATTGGCTGCTCGAAAAATTCCCTTGCAACTTGACGAACCTTATCCAAAAGTGACCTTGATGTTCCATGGTTTATTGCCTGAAATTCCAGAAAAAAAAAGTTATAGGATTGTTTTGTGCATATGATATCTAAAAGCTGAAAATAAATTAGGCATTAATATATTCAAATTACATGATAAATATTTATTCTTGGTTCCTGATAATTTTTTTTTAAAATATATTAAATTTGTTGTTTTGAATTCATATAATCATTTAAGTAATAATATGATATTATTAGAACAGTTAATAATATTGAGATAATAGACTGAAAATAAAATTCATACTTAAGTCACTAAGTTAAAACATATGGTATGAATGTACCAGAAAGCATCCCCAGCAAGAGAGAGCCGAACTTAGCCTTTGTAGCTCTTGTTTTTGTTTTGTTGGCGAAGAAAGGAGGCCGAAATCAATGATGGGTAGTGAACATGATGCAGAAGGCACGTTTTGTGTACACTCATCATCTCTGCAAACATAAGGTGGAGGGGGTTCCTCCCCATTTTGGGCCATTTCTTGTACACGCTTGGATAGCAGTGCTTCCAACGACACTGTAGAAATTCCTTCCATATTGGATCACTGACTCAGACACCTTCCTCTTCCTTACCTATGCAACAGTTCTACTACTACTCTCTTTGTTAACCTTGCTTAATTTATATCACCACGTGGGAACCTCTCATGTCAAGGAATGTGTAACGTGCAGAGCAGCTCATTTCTGATAAATTATGAATGGAGGCTAGATATATATAAAAATATCAGGCCGTGCGGTTATCATACAGAGGTTTCGTGAGATTCGTGCAATCTAGCATTTTCCTTTCAAAAATTCAAAGGATGCGAAGAAGAAAAGCGAAGTGTGAATAGCATATATTTTATTGTACCTAAAGGTCCACAGTATTATCCAGTGATTGAAGGCCCAAACAAAATTCCATTCATTGAACGTGTGAATGTTCCATTGATGATATCCAACGGCCAGCACGGTGCCACATTTCCATGTTCTCTTACACTACACCCTTCACTTCACCCTCTCTACTCTCTCTCTCTGCGATCTGCTTCGTGTTGTAGCTAGCTCCTCGAAAATGCTGGCACGCCTCGCCGCGAGTCGGTTCAACGAGATCCGTCAGATTTTCCGTCAGGTTTTCCGCCCATTTCCCCTCCCATTTTTTCCACTTCCTTTTCCGATTTCTGATTCTTTTTTTTGGTTTCCCCCTTTGTCAGCCTTCTAGGGCTTTCTCAACCTCTCTGAACTACGTAAGTGCTATTCCTTCTAGCTTCAATTTTCTCCGTGTTCCGTTTCGTGATTGTGATTGTTGATGTATCCACTTTCGATTGGCACAGCACCTTGACACCCCGGACAACAACCCTAAACTTCCATGGGTATTCTCCGAGGCCAATCAAGCAAAGGTAATGTTTCATCATAGCACTTGAAATTCGGGTACTCTGATTTGTGATCATTTGCCATTGTATAGTTCATCGTAAGTATCGAAATACAAAAAGTAAAATGAATGTAGCGACAGGCACTGCCGAAGATTATTAGTCCAATTATCTTGCTTTTATGAGGTAATGCCTAATGCTATCAGCGTTTTCTCTTTACAAACTTTCGGAGTTCTGTCTTCATATTCTATTACTTTACTACTTAGCCCAACGAAATGAATTATATATATTCTGTTATAGTAAATCTGGTTTTGGTTTGGACATAAAAAAAATTGGTGTACGAGAAAAGTAGGTGTTGTGTTGCAACTTATTGCAGTATTTTTTGTGTTGCAACTTATTGCAGTATTTTTTGTGTTGCCCAACCATTATTACTCTTTTGCATGACTAGCTTTATTCTTTCACCTGATTACTTGATCAATTGGGTTTAACATGTAGAGTTAAAGGCTGCTTGTTAAAGTATAAAATATTACGGATAAAGTGTAGAGTGATATGATTTGATGCCTTGTTGATTGATTGGTTCTATGTCATATTGTTTCCAAATTCCAAGAGTTATGGATCTTTAGTTGAATATGGACATTACGTGTATGATCCTTTTTGGCATGTAGCCCATATTTAAAACATTTAATGATTTAAATCTGTGCTAATTGCAGGTTAAGGAGATTTTGTCTCACTATCCATCCAACTATAAGCAATCTGCTACGATTCCTCTTTTAGATCTTGCCCAGCAGCAGCATGGAGGCTGGCTCCCTGTTTCTGCAATGGATGCGGTATGTTGGCCTTCTGCTTGAAGTATTCTTCTTCAAACATATAGAAACATATCACAGGACTATGTCTGGTTCTCTGAGCAGGTCCTGTACTCCTGTTGCATGGAAAAGGCGTGATTGTGCCCAATAGTTAATGTCTATTAAGTACTAATTAGAATAAGACCCTTAATAATTCCCATGATTGTCTTGACATTCTTGTAACAAGATACATCAACAACACCTTTAACCCAAGTTAATTGGGGTCAGTGGTAGATGAAACCAATGATAGATCGAAAATAAGACAAAAAAAGAGAAAGAGAGAGGAGAAAAAAAAAGCTAAAATAAAAGAAGGGTGAAAGAAGGATGGGAGAAATGAAGAGAAAAAGAATTAAAAAAAAAAGGGAGCGACTAGAACATTGAGATATTAATGGGTTTAACCATCCACCAAGCTTATAGCTTTTCTCCACTCCGTCCTAAGACATATATCTGCCAATCTATTTCTCACTCCATTAGGTCTTGTTTAAGTACCTTTTCCTAGGTAAGTTTCGGTCAACCTCTACATCTCTTTGTGTCGAGCTCTTGGTAACAAACTCTTGTTCTTAGGGGAACATTCAATGGACGTCTCATAACGTGTCAAAACCACCTCAGTCTATGCTCCCTCATCTTTTCACACATTGGTACTATTGCTACCTTTCATCGAATATCTTTATTTTTTATCTTATCCATTTTCGTATAATCACACATCCACCTTAACATACCTCATTTCTACTACCTCTATCTTATGCTCATGTTGTCTATGTACTGGCCAACATTCCGCTCCATATAACATTGTCGGTCTTACAGTTGTTTTATAGAATTTTTCTTTTAGCTTAAGGAGAATTTTGCGGTTACACAAAAATCCGGATGCACTCCGTCATTTCATCCATCCTGCTCTGATTCTATGATTTATATCCTCATCAATCTCACCACCTTTTTGCTAAATAGATCCCAAGTATCTAAAAATATATTTCTTAGGTACCTCTTGATCAAGTAGATGCACAGTGTCTTCATCACTATCTCTTACCTACGAAATCTCACACTTCATATGATCCGTCTTGCTCTTGCTTATCGTGAATTCTTTAGACTCCAAAGTGTTTCTCTACAATACCAGTCTCTTATTTACACCATTTTTTGTCTCATCAATAAGCACGATATCATTTGCAAAAGGCATACACTATGACACTTCCTCTTTAATATCTTTCGTTAGTTCATTCATCACTAAGGTAAAGTGATAAGGACTAAGAGCCGAACCTTGGTGTACACCTACCGGGATAAGGAAATAATGTTCCATTACAAGCTTTCACACATGTGGTAGTCCCATCATACATATCCTTGATTACATTAACATACCTTAATGCTACCTTTTTCTTCTTAAGAATCTACCATAAGACTTTTCTTGGGATACAAAATATATTTACAGTAAAGATGATCGTCAAAGTAAAGCCTTTTCTGCTTGTTATAGTTTTTCGTGCACATAGATTGGCGGACGATATGTCTTAGAACGGAGTGGAGAAAAATTATAAGTTTGGTGGAGGGTTAAACTCATTAGTAGTTCTATGTTCCAGTTGTTTCCCTTGTCTTAGTTCTTTTCCTCTTCCTTTCTCCCTTCTTTTATTTTATTTTAGCTTTTTTTCTCTCTTTTGTTTTATTTTCGATTTATCATTGGGTTCATCTACCATCGACCCCAATTAACTTGGGTTAAAGGTGTTGTTGATGTTGATGTTGTTAGTTTTTCGTGCACATCCTTTTGTTAAAGCATCATTCTGTTGGTTGACATACATGCCATGTCTAAAATATATGCATGCAACAAGGTTTGATTATTGATATACAGATTATTTCTTCTTCTATGCAAGTACTCATCATTATTTCAATGAGTTTTACTTGTAGCTTCTCGACACTGATGCTTTAGTGGAAATCCCATATTAACATAATGTTTGCAAAGTGCAATTAAATTTTTTTTAATAATGCAAAAAGCTATTTAACTCTTTATTTACAAATTTCAATCAGTGTTATGGATTATTCAGGTAGCCAAGATTGTAGAGGTTCCTCCCATACGGGTCTATGAGGTTGCTACATTTTACTCCATGTTCAACCGAGCTAAGGTGAAAGCTTATTATGCTTTCAATGTTGCTAATCCACATTAATACAAGCCAAAGCTTATCTGGACCAACTTGCTTTCAGGTTGGGAAGTACCATCTGTTGGTTTGTGGAACAACACCTTGTATGATTAGAGGTTCACGAGGAATTGAAGAAGCCTTATTGAAACACTTGGGAGTGAAGCGCAATGGTTGGTTCGCCTGTCTTAATTTCTCTCATTATCTGTCAGGATATCACGGAACCAGATCTTATTCATGACAAATTGGAACTATATGCATTTACTGATAATTAGTTTCCTTTCTCCTCTGATTTGCAGAAGTAACACCAGATGGTTTGTTTTCTGTTGGAGAAATGGAATGCATGGTAAGTCTTTTATTTGAGCCTTATTTTAATTTCATCAAGTTCATTGTTTTTAGAGTTGTAGCATTGCTTGATATGCCCTGGCACTACAATTGTATTGAGTGGAAAGAATTATATAAAGTTCAAAACTGCTTGGCAAGTAGTGTTGTGATAAATTTGGATATATCGGATAACAAATATGGACTTTATAAATTAGTGTTTAACCTTTTCCCAGTAATATTAAGTTATCCAAAAAATCCCTTGGATTGTTAGCATAATTAAAACAAAATTAATGGAACATTAATAACTAACTGATGGACAAAAAAAGAAAAAGGAATCACCTATTGTGGTATACAGCTTTTGTTATTTAGTGAAAAATAAAATCCAAGAGGATGTGTAAGAGGTGCATACTTGTCTTCTGTATCCTCCTATATGTAGTCTCTAGAGTGATAACTTGATGTTCTTGTATAATTTTATTGATCAACCAATGGTGAAAGATTGAATTTATTGGTGTTGTGCAGGGATGCTGTGTGAATGCTCCTATGGTTACAGTGGCTGATTATTCAAATGGATCGGAGGGATATACTTATAATTACTTTGTCTGTCTTTCCTCTTTTTTGTCTTTTTATTTTGGGGGTGTGGAGGTTTCTTCTGAAACACGCTCTAACATGTCATATTGATGTGAATTCAGGAAGATATAACCCCAAAGAAAGTAGTTGAGATAGTCGAAAAGCTGAGAAAGGGTGAGAAGCCACCGGTAAGGACATTGGCCATGATCTATTTCATTATTGTCCATGTTCTAGAAGCTTACACCTTCTTGGATTATGAATCTGGTTTCTTTTTATTTAGCACGGCACCCAAAATCCCCGCCGGATTAAGAGTGGACCTGAAGGAGGGAACACTACTTTATTAAGTGAGCCCAAGCCTCCTCCCTGCCGTGACCTGGATTCCTGCTGAAGTGTTATATACTTTTTGCCTTCAATAATGTGAGGCTTGCATGTCTTGATGCTCAACCAATTTTTGTATCAATCATCCTGGATGGCTTCCGTTTCAAAAATTTGTTCCATAAACGCCATAAATTTCTTGGCTTGTTTATTACTTACCAGCGTTATCTATGCTTTTCTGTACTCTGTACATTAATCATCATGAATGAAATTTGAGATTACGATGAAATATAATTTAGTTAAGAAGTGAAATGCATTACCCGCGTAGGTGTGTAGAATGGATTTATCAACAATGGTATGGGAGAGCAATCATGTTCAATGCAACATTCACTTCCTTGATAATGGCCAATGGGTATTCCGGTCCTGGCATGATAGATTGAAAAATGAAGTTTGATTGTTTAAAGGAATACCAAATCTGACAATCAGGGTAATTCCATGACAGGACCAAGCATGGTAACATGCACCTTTTCCGTATTAGTATCATTCTTGTTATTAGATTTTAACAAAATCCTGAATAACTACCGACATACGTGGTATATTCTTTGGCTTTGATTATTGGATTTCTCGAAGGACGCGGACACAATTCCATTGTAGTTATCATAGGATGTGAACCACTTCAAGTAATCTTTAATTTTCTATTTTAGGAAAGAGATCCCGCATTGAAGAATATATACTGAACAAGAGGTAAACCTTGACTAATCGTAAGTTTTACTTATTTTTTGCTAAATGTTTAAATTTTAATCCATTCTAGTGAAAGTCCTTTAAGCTGAAAATTTCCTCTCATTAAAGTGTATGTTTGTTTGTAGACGTTATAACAACTTATTGGAAATAGAATAAAACTGACCTCAAGTTTTCAATTTTTCTCATCAAGTTCTCAAAATATACTGTACTAGCACTATTTTTTACGCGAAAAAGATGTATTGAGAAGAGAGAAATGCGTGATAAATCAGAAAATGAGTAAATGTGGCCAACAGAGATTGAGCACAAAAATAAGTAAGAAGACTGTTTACTATTAAAAAAGATTACATATTATTGTTTGAAATAAAAAATAGACGAGAAAGGTATAAAAAAGATGTAGGCTTTAGAAAAAAAGGGAAATTAAATAGAGCAGGAAAGGAATTAATTAAAGATAAATATGAAAGGATCGATCCATCGATACAACAATAGTTTGCGGGTAGCGAGTAGCGATGCATTGGTGCGTTCGAGAGAGTCGATGATGACAAGGCAAGGCACGTGTATATATTCGCAGTCGCGGGTGGTCTGATTACGCTAACTACAGTACAACGAGGTAATAGTCGATGGTTCTTCAGATTTTGGTTTGAAGCCCAAAATTAGTTTTAGTGATATGGGAACTGCATCATCTATGCTAACTCAATACGACATCGAGGAAGTTCAGGAACACTGCAATAACTTATGTGGGTCCTCTCTCTTGTTCTCCCTTTATTATTCTTCATTTCTCTTTAATTAAGATCTGAAAATTGGGTTTCAAACTCAGTTTCCCAGCAGGAAATTGTGTCCTTATATCAAAGGTTTTGTCAACTTGACCGCAATGCCAAGGGATTTATTTCCGCAGATGAGTTCTTGTCTGTTCCAGAATTTGCCATGAATCCACTTTCTCAGGTACACACACACACACACACACTTTATTATTATTTTTACTTTATTTCGACCCTTGTTTTCTTTTCCCATCACTACATAGCTGATGGATTCTGACTGTGGTTGTCTGCAGAGGCTGCTAAAGATGGCCGACGGTTTGAATTTTAAAGACTTTGTGGCCTTCTTATCTGCATTCAGTGCCAAAGCCAGTACACAACAAAAAATTGAGCGTACGTTTTAGTTATTTTAATGCTATCGATTATAAGTTTGGGAGTTAGAAGATGCAGTTGTAAATTAGGGATTGATTTTACTTTCTCAGTGTTTACTCAAGGTTCCTAAGTTCTCTCTGACTTTGGTCTCAACTCAAGGGAAGATGCCGTTTTCTGTTGCTTAGCCCAAGACTGAAATTCACAGTTATGGTCACATTCTCAGTCAGAAAAGGGTTGGACTTCTCGCACATAACCACCCACCCGACTATATTGGGAAGTGCCATATAGGTTACCCAAATTTTGGGCTGACCTTTCTAACTTTATCTAGTCCAACTTGAATGCAATGTTAGTTAAATTCATTTTGGATAAAAAAAAGCTAAGCATAATTTCCAGCCTATCCATTATTACCACCAACCAACTGATCATGTTCAATTATATAGACATAACTCCCAGCCTTCCAGTTATTATTGCTGACCAACCAATAAGCAATTACGGTCATTAAATTGAAACAATTTCACCACAAGAATCCTAAATTCAGGACTGTTATAAATCCATCTTTATAAGGATTCCCAAGCCTGAGTTAGAGACAATCTAACAAAAGTATCTATGGGTATCCTGAAGAAAAGAAAAGTGACTTTTAGGCTGGTCAGTGGGATACAAACATAAACACTTACCAATGCTGAATTTTCTCAATTTTTTTAATGCAAAGATCATACTTGTTAAGTTGTTTTCATTCCATTATTAGTTCTGAATGATTCTTTAAAGAGATTCAGGCCTTGCATTTGGATAAATTAGATGTCTCTGCCTCTCACAAATAAAATTGTCTATTCGTCACATGTAGTCATATTAGTTAGAACATACTTCTAATAATATGATTTAAGTTTATTGAGTAGGATCCAACCCTGGGTTAGAAGATTTCAGTACCCATGTAGAGTCTTCAGAATTTTTGTTAATGCATTTCGGAGAGCTGATAAACAATGAAGTTAGTTGAACAGTGAAAAATTGCTTGTGCAAATATGGAGGAGTTCAAATGATATGAATTATTCAATGATTTTCATTGTTTAAAGAGGGAATACTATGGGGGAAGGGATTGTCAAATTTTTCCTTAAATTATAATACTATCTTCTACCACTATCATTGTACTTAATAGTTACTACTTTTCACAGTTATTTTCAAAGTATACGATTCAGACCGTAATGGGAAGGTGTCTTTCAAAGATATGCTGGAAGTGCTAAAAGATTTGTCAGGTTCATTCATGTCTGATGACCAGAGAGAGGTATCATCAACAATCTGTACGCTTCCCTGTATTGCTTAGTCATGAAGCAGTTTTACCAGGAGTTGCTAAATAAAAAACTAGGTTTTCATTAAGGTGCATCAACTGTTGCTAGTTTGACATCCCTATTTCAAGTTTGGTATGCTGAAGTCTGAATTTAGTATCATGGAGTTTCCTAGGATTAGTATATTCATTATTGGAGAACTTCTTCACTATATAATTTGGGTGGTTAGTTTTTATTTCTTGGTCACCCCTCTTTTGCATGTTCTCTAAAGGGGAAGCTATTGGCTAAAATGGTAACCAATAAATTTCTCTAGTTTTTGTAGGATCCAATTTGTTTGTGCTTTTTTGTTTACCTATAGGCTATAGATTAATTGCATTTCCATTTAACAAAAGTTATTTTTTTCTCCATACACCTTTTCGGTTGTGCTTGTATTATATTTAGACTTAACTGGAGTTTGGCTAATTTTGTCTTCTATTCTTCGATTTGCAGGAAGTTCTCAGCCAGGTTCTAAGAGAAGTGGGATACACAAAAGACTCCTACTTGACATTGAATGACTTCATTAAGGTCTGCACATTTTGTTATATATTTCCTCTGAACAATTCTTAAATGAATATCGCAAAAAGTATTGAAGAATAGATAAACTGTAGCCTTTTTTTCTCCATTTGATCCTCAAACCTGTGGGCCACGGAATGAAATCTACTTTGTGTCAATTGATTTTATTCACCTTGATACTTTGTTGGCCACTGTGAGCAGGCTTATGGGAAATGGTTCGTACTAGTGGATGGAGCAAAAAAGTAGAAAAAAAAGAGTCTTGCATTAAGGGATTTTACTAGTTTGAAAGCAATTAAAAATCAATTTGCCTGGTGCTTTCTTCATCCAGAAATTTGACCTGATTGGGCATTGTGCAAATGATGAGATATTTGAATACAAACAAGATTAATTTATATATCAAAATTTTCAATTGTAGTATACTAAGAATTTTGATTACTTGCATTATTGCATATCAAAGTTGATAGTTTGTTTAACATTTGTGCTTCAAATTCAGTTGAGAGAGTCAGTGTATTAGGTATCCAACAAAAGACTCATTGACGTAGCATTACATCAAAATCTGATAGTCACCAAGAACTTCTGTATTAAAAGACTCTTCTGTAGCCTCTTCTTTCTCTTTTATTTCTGTATATACAACACAACAACAATTAAGCCTTATCCTACTAGATGAGATTGGCTATATAGATCATACAACACCATTCGGCTTGGCCTTTTATTTCTGTATATGTTTGATTTTGATTTTATTTTTAATTTGTCACAGGTTCTTGGTCAATCTGACCTAAAAATGGATGTTGAAGTCCCTGTTGATTGAAACTACCTGCAGTTTTCCCTGTTTTCTTGAAAGATAAAAATTGTAAACTCTACTCATAGGATTCTTGTAACATATTTCATGTGGAAATGAAAAGTGCACAAATACTGTTGTCCCCCTTCTTCTGGGGATTCTTGTCATGCTGTTGTTTTCCAGCCACTAGCTGTTTTAGAGCCAAGTTGAGAAGCTCGAGCATGATTCAGTTTTTCACATTCTTTGACATGTTATAAAACCCTTTGTGTCTCCTGGATTCAGTTTTGAGGTAGTTCTTTTTATTCGAAGTTTCTAACTGTTGATAAATTTTCCAAGTTCAAGTTTCTTACCCTTCTAGTAGTTTGCTGCATCTTTTGCACCTTTCTATTTTGGTTAGGTTGTTATCCAAACAAGATAATTTTTTACGAAGTATTAGGATACTCTGTAGAAGTTCAATCCCTTTTATATATTAGGATTTGTTTACCCTAGAAAAAAGAAAAAATATATAAGAAATGATGTCTCTTTTGTCCAAGGAAAAACTCAGAGACAATAGGCCTTTAAAAAGGGGTAGGGAAGAGAAGAGAATAAGAAAGCGTTGGTGTGCATTGAGGGGATTGACCTCGTTTCGTGTATTTATAAGTTATGATCTGGACCAAAAATAAGGGATGAAGATTTTTTTCTTCGTGAAAACCAAATGAAATTCTAATTGTTTGCACTTGGCGGACAATACTTGCCGTCCACCAAATGAAGGAAGGTGGTAAAGTAAACCGATTGATAGAGAAATCTCATCCCTGAAGCAGATAAAATTTGACGTCAAGAAAACTTAATCCTAGCTTACGGAAGTTTGATTGCAGTTGTTAGAGGAGAAAGAATGGATAATCACACTAGCAAGTTTCACGAGTAGATGTTATTGGTGAGTGAAATTGAAATTGCGTTATTAAAGAGTGAGACATACGACAATTAATGTCAATAATACTTGGAAAACAGAAATTAATAATGAGATTCCAGCCTACAATTTTTTAATAATACTTGAGAATGTAGTAATTAATGTCAACGTCATCTTGAAATTTTAAAACAATAGAGAATTAAGTTACAAGTAAAAAAGGTAAATATGATTTAATATATTTTAGAGAAATAATTAATTTTTTTCAACTTTTTAAAAGTTTTTGGGAAAAAAATCATTTTTCTCTTTAAAAGAATAAATTTCTAAACATACTCTAAGAATTAAGATTTTGTTTCAATAAGTTTTTCTATAAGTACTTATTGGAAAAAATGAAATAATTTTATCTTATAAAGTTAAAATTAGTTTATATATAAATTAAAATATTTTTAAAAAAAATTTAAATCATTTAGTATTTTTTTACTAAATCATTTAGTATTTTTAAAAATATAAATTTTA
Source organism: Glycine latifolia (assembly GCA_013407115.1). Taxonomy (NCBI): domain Eukaryota; kingdom Viridiplantae; phylum Streptophyta; class Magnoliopsida; order Fabales; family Fabaceae; genus Glycine; species Glycine latifolia. The sequence goes on from CM023953.1 coordinate 27,579,277, forward strand.
ATTTGTCCATAACATAATTTTAGGGAGAAACTTATTTAAATAAAAGTTAAGTATTATTATAACCTTTGATTAAAAATTATTGAAATTGTCAGGAAAAAAATGCTCATAAATGGCGACACAACGAAGAAGATTGATTACTCCTCCCCGTCATTATGAGTATTTTCTAAACTTGTCCTTTGAATATTCAAAGTTCAAACAGAAAATAATCGTTAACTTAAATATTTTTTTAGAACAAAATCAGTTGATTGGATACGAATCCAGTAAATTATTATTTGTAGTTTCCAAACGTTGCACATGCTACATCAGCACTTCTTCTTCTTCGTTTTTTCTGATAGGAAGGGACAACTAGCCCCAATCACAGAAAATATTAAAAGTAGGAATCAAAATTGTATTTCTTTTTCTCTATCTTTTATTCATAGAAACAGAAGACAACATCAAATATTTATAATATTTGTGTATCTTGCTGAATCAATTGTGTTACATGAGTTATACTCCTTTGGTAATTGTATTTAAGTCTATGAATTTATTGTATTTTTTCTTATATATTTTACAAGTATTTATAAAGAAATTTATCTAATTAGGATTATAATACTTGATTAATAATTTTTTAATTTGTCAGGAAAAAATGCATATAAATGCGGACACAATGAAGGTTGACAACTCCTCCCCAGTCCCCTCCCCCTTTCATAATGAGCACCTTCTAAAGTTGTCCTTCAAACCCAAAATAGTTCTGGGTCAAAACTGGTGAAATGGTTAATTACAGAAAAATAATCGTTAATTTGAATTTTTTTTTTAACAAAATAAGTTGATTTGATACGCATCTAGTACATTATTGTTTTTAGTTTTCAAACGTTGCACCAACTACATCTTTTCTTTTGTAGTCCTTCTAATTCTATGGACATAAAAAATAAAAAATCTTCTCCCGGGGTGGATTTTGTTCTCGCCTTCTCGGTATGTTTCGGAGCAGAGTTTTGAAAAGAAATAGAATGGATTTTTTTTGTAGAAAATTAGGAGAGTAAGGGATTGTTTTCACCATTTTTTTTCCCTTCTTAACGAAAAGTACCGACAATGACATTTTAAGTTACAGTTGTCTTGGTCATGCTGAAACATGTTTCCTTGCATGAGTGGTCTTGAGTAGGCATGGTAAAGGGGTGGGACGGGGGCGGGTATTGTATCTCCGTCTCTGCCCCCGCCCCCAAACCCGCTCCCCGTTCCCGTCCTCGATTCCCGTTGAATTTTAAAATCTATCTCCATTTTTGTCCCCGTTTGGGGTTAGATTTTCCCCGTCTCGCCCCGCTCCCACTATTTGATTAAAATTAAAAAAATAAAAAAATAATATAACTTTTTTATTGAAAAATCAGACGAAAAAACTAATTACGTAACAAAATAATAATAACAACAAACCTATATTTAAAATATGGGATCATAATTTAAAAATTACAAAATAAAATCAATCAATTCAATTTAAAAAAAATTAAAAAATAATATCTTTTTTTTATTTTTTAATATTATTTATTACGGGACGGGGGCGGGGGCGGGGCGGGTAGCAGTAATCCCATACCCGCCCCCACTTTTGGCTATCGGAGAAAACCCGAATCCGAACCCGAACCCGAAAAATTTGATTTTTTCCCGTTAAAATTGGGACAGATTTGGACGGATACCCACGAGTTCGGATCCCGCTGTCATGCCTAGTCTTGAGTTATAATAATTTGATGTGACTCCAACTAGAACAATACCAAAAATGTTGTTCTGCTGAGCGAATGTTTTCCACTTGGGAGATGAAATGAAACCTCCTTCAATTCCTTCTTCAATCTTCATGACCGATTACGTAATGATCAAATTATGTATGGTACACACAATCAATCACGAAGAATCAAAACACAAGTTCAAGTTGGTAGTTACGTGTACGAAGAGAAATCACATCTTGTGATTATAATTATAAGTGATTTTAATTTAAAATAAGTTGATTCAAACACTAAATTTCTATTTTTGGTTGCTGTACTGTAATATTCAGGACTTTTTTGTGTCCTTATTTTAAAAATACTATTTTCTAGTTCTATAAACCAAAAAAATTGTTTGAACAGAGTACTTCCTGAAAACTATTTTCAAAAAGAATATCTCTTTTCTAGTTTTAAAAATAAAAAACTAGAGCATTTCTATGTTATTTTGGTTTTCTACTTCCAATTTTATATTGTGTCCTTGTACTTCTCCATCTTCTTCTACCTCTTGCTCTCTTCCACCCCTTCTAAAAAGTTTGATTTTGAAAATTATTTTACAAAATACTTTTCTCTCCTAATCAAGATTTGTTGGTCTCATGTAAAAGTTATTGCATAATCTTTATTCCATTTGTGATCATCTGTATTCTGTAGAGCTAATTACATGTTAATGTTAGTTCTTTAGTGTTAACTGTGTTCATGGCAAAACAGGCTTCAAGAACCTAAGGTTGCTGGAAATATGCGGTAGAGAATTGACTGATGATGGTGTGAAAAATATCACTTTCATCTCTGAAGAGCTTAAATTTATCACAAAACTGCAACCTTACAGACACTACCCTGGAGTTAATTTCTGGTATATTTGCTGACCTTTGTTTTGTTTCAAAAACACAAGGGGCCCATTTTTGTTTCCCCTCTTACCAATTGGTAAAACAAAAATAATCACATAAACAAATAAAAAACAAAACGGAAGTTATATATAGGGTTTGGACTATAGATTTAACTTAAATAAATGTATTTATGTGATACTTGCTACTCAAGGTTCTTTGAATGCAATTTACCACTGTGCTCACAAGTTTATCCATGCAATTTCAGGGCTTATTGATTTGATTTCTTTGAATGTTTCAAATTCTGGTATCACAAATGCTGGGCTGCAGCATTTGAAAACACTCAAAAACTTGAGTTCTCTATCATTGGAGTTCTGTAAGGTGACAGCAAATGACATTAAGAAACTTCAAACAACAGACCTCCCCAATCTGGTGAGCTTCCGGACACAGTAATTGGGGAGGTATCCCCAACATGTTGTAGTCTATATTAAGAATCACTATTTGCACTGGCATACCTGTATGGAAAGACAACCTCAAATGGAATATACCATGTATAAGGGAAGTTATAATTATTGCCTCTTAATTTGGTGCGAAGCTTTCTTTAATTTTATTATTGAAGTATGCCTAGAGCTTTTATATTTCAACTTTCAAGTGGGTCTGTGTAGAAGTGTATAGAACGTAAATCAGCATGCACTATTCCATAAACAAAATGGTGTAAACTATTTGTAATTGGTCCAATATTTTCAAATTGATTTTTTTTGCCTGTATAGCGGTTAACGAATGAGTTTGGCCATTCTGATCAATCTCTGAAAGAACAAAACCATCTTTATGTACTAGAAGGAAAAAAAAAGGTTGATCTCGTTTGGTAAACTTCAATCTACAAAACAAAGGAATAGTTTGGGATCAACCTGCCATGAGGACAACTGATAAAAAGGGCAGGGGACAGTGGTTTTTGTTAGTTGTTTAAGCTAACAACACGATAATAGTAAAAGACAATCAAAGAGGGAAAATAAAAATCATTATAGTCTCTTCAACCTGTATAACAGGTCACTAGGTATACTTGAAACAAGATACTATTACAATTAGGAACCTAACAAAATACCAGCCACATGTACTGACGGTACACTATGAACCCTGCAATTTCTACACTGATAACTCAGTGAAAATGAACCAGAGAAAATATATTTGCTTCTTTCTAACACATGTTACGGATATTTTGTAAGACACCCCCAATTTGGCACTGTTAACAAATTTTGCCCATGTTGCAAATAACTTGACCCCCAATATGACTGTACTGATTTCTAATAAAAGATTATTCAAAACATTGCTTTCCCACATGACTAAGGACCCTCTCCAATTTAGATTCCAATGACCATTCCACCTCTGACAAGTTCCCATATCTTTGACATAGTTGCTTTGCTGCATATATATAACAAACAATCTACTGTATTTAATGTTTCTCCTCCTATTAGTCCTTCATTATTATATAATATTTCTTCTATTATTCCTCTCTTCTATATATTCTATTTTTTTAATAACTGATGAAAGTACCTATATTTTCTTATTCAATTAATAAATATGGAAGTACCTTGTCTTTAATTCATTTGACAGACAACGAGTTTTTTATAATTCATAATCGTAAAACATGTCAGAGAGATTTGCTTTGGTTCTTGATATAAACTCAAAAAACTGGACTTCATATATTAAGAAAAAAGAAAGAGTAATGTTATGCATAACAACGAAGGTAGTACGAAATTCTGCACAAAACACGTTCCTTATGTGTATTGGTTAAAAATTAAATAGAAAAAGGGAAAAATAAAGAGAAATTTGACAGAAAATATGCGTGGCTATTCATTTATTTCCGTGCAAAATTTATTTCGTATTGTTGAGCGATTTCAAAAAATAAAAGAAAAGTAGTTAGTTTCATGGATATTTTTTTAAAGAAAAAAAGATGGTTGTACATTATAGAAAAAGGTTGTCCAATAGGTGTTCTTACATCTTGATCTTAGATGCAAGAACTAATCTTGCTAAGATATGCTCTTGGAGGGAAGGGCTTGATCTCCAGCATGACAAGACTGTTTTTGTAAAACACTCTAAGATCAACACACAAGTCGGAAAAAAAAAAAATCCAACCCTCCATGATGGTCCATGGGAAGCAACAGAATTGGGGGGAAACTGAATGGAGAAAGAGAAGAACACTGACAAAAACAGTCTCATGAATCAACAATAAAATTCAACAAACAACACCAACATAGTCAACAACAGTCCCAAAAATGAAGAACCCTAAAGATGAAAAAGAAAACAAAATTAAAGATATGAGGGAGTATGAGGGTGGCACGATGGAACAAAGAGAAGGGAGGAAAGGGACATGATTCTGGGAGGATGAGGATGACATCGTCATGATGCAGCGAAGCAAAGAGGCGAGAGGAGAGGGGCACAACACTTGGAGGGTGAGGATGGCACAATCGCAGCACATCAGAGTGTGGGGGCTGGGGGCAATGACAATGTGTGTTGGTAAGTGAAATGGAGAGGGAGGAATTGCTCTTGGGTAGAAGTTGAAATGGAGAGGCATTGGAATCGTGGGAAGTGGAAAAGTGGAAAGGGAGAAGTTTTGAGAAAAACTTTTGGATCCCTTGTAGGACCTAAAAAATGGTTTAAAATCATAAATCTTGATCTTTTATTGAAAAAAAATGGAAAAACCTTTAGAGTGATGTGATAATGCAAGGTCCACCAAAAAGTTAATTAACATCACAAATTTTAATCTTCTATTAAAGATGTTCTAATAACATTTCTCAATAAAGAGAAAAAGAATCTACATTGATTTTTGACCCAGTCTTTAAGAGCACTCGTTAACATTTGATCAACTTACAATGCCAAAAAACTGTTTAGTTACGAAGATCACAAGTTCAGGTGGCGAAAAAATATCTATAACTTGGTACTTCATTCTTCGTGTTACTAACTATCTCACGAACCACAGACTACACCATTTAAAAAATTTATATATTTATATATAGATAAACTGTGAGCAATGAAGACGAGAGTATCCTAGCAAGTTACATTTAGACTGGATGGGATTACATAAGAGAAGTTAGGATAAACCAACTAAATAAATAGCCAGAAAAGGTTTAAACTCGAGAATTGCTGCTTCTGTAGCATTAGACTTAAAAGAAATTTTCACATATTTTGGCAATTACAAGGTTTAGTTTTTGGTTTGGGGTTTGGTCCATTGTTCTGGTATGTGACTGCACAAAGGCCAGACAACACAATGGCATTATCTCTAGTACATAACTAGTTCTTGAAATGGCCAGTAAGCCAAGTATGTAAAAGAAACTTGTCTTTGGCTGACATGGATCATCTCTGAGCTTCATCTGAAGAAGCTCCAACTGAAGTAGCTGCCATATTGCTCGTTGACCCATTCTCAACGGGTGGAGGCACACCCCATTTTCCTTCAGACTCAAGGGGCTCAAAGACATGAACTCCGCCATCCGACAGTCCTACAGCAAACTGGTTTGGTTCTTGAGGATGTGCAGCAATAACAAGTGGTTGTACGTTAGAACTGCAGCATAAAAACCAACATGGTACTCAGTATTCAACAAGTACTGCGGAAAAGATTGTTAGTTGCCAACATAAAACAAACAAATTCTAAATTTAGAGTAATCCAGAATAAACTTCATAAAGAATCGATGAATTATTTGCAATGTTAATTAGAATAGATTTGAGGGCAAGCCCTAGCACAGCGGTAAAGTTGTGTCTTGGTGACTTGTTGGTCATGGATTCGAATCCAGAAACAGCCTCTTTGCATCTGTAAGGGTAAAAGCTGCGTACAATATCCCTCTCCCTTACCTACGCATAGCTTGGAACCTCTGGACAATGGGGTACGTAGTTAATTAGAATAGATTTGTTATAGACTAACTAACTCCCTTTTTCCATTGTTTTTTAGAAGAAACAACATAGCAAAACAAACTGGACATACCTTTAAAATCATTCACATTATAGTATTATACTCTTAGTATAAGCACGCAATGATTTTTGCATACCCATAATGTCTAAGTGTAAAGAGAAAATATTTTTTTTTTCAGTGTGGAAATTCAAAGATCTTAAATGTCCAAAGGATATCAGTAAATGAAATGTAAAATGTTCCCAATTTCAATGAGATTTTGATGCTAAAACAGATTAAGTGATTAACTAAACGAGACAAGAAAGAATACATGTTGAAGGACAAGTGCTTGGGATTTTCAATGACTTCAAACCCAATTGCTTCAAAAGAAAATGAAAAACTATCAAGAATTCAAATTCTTAACACAATTTCTACCCAATAATTTAATAATGTTTTGTAACTTATCATAAATTAAAATTGAGAAAACTGAAAACAATAACAAGTATCATCCAAAGTGCAATAGAAGTCTGTCAATTGCCAAACAAAGCATTACCTGACACTTGCAGAAAGATAAGCAGAAGGATTGATTCGACAGCGTAATCTAAGGTTTGAAACACTCAATACACAGACTGTTGCATCTAAAAAGCTAGCATATATGAGCTGGCTATCACATGAGAAAGTTGCATGTGATATTGGTGCTGATAAATCCCGTGGAAACCACTACAATTAAAGTTTCATACATTAGACAAAAGATAAATTTAATTATTAACAGCCAACATAAAACAGAATGAACTAACCTGCTTTAAACATTCTAGCTTTGTTGCTTCATAAATGGCAAGCTGTGTTTCATGTACAACCAAGAAGCGGATCTGATCCTGATGAAATTGTACACGGGTATCTGCCTGTGCTGGAGTCCTCCCAGCAGGAAGTTGCAAGAATCTAGACTTCTGCTTTTCCCATCCGTCAGTATTCCACACACAAATCTGCACAATAGACAGAGATAACTATATATATGATATAGAAGGGGCAATGCATTTCCAACAGCATGCTCAAAGGGGG
>CM023953.1:27602576-27683423 GCA_013407115.1 Glycine latifolia
TGTTCTTTCTCCCTCTTCCTCTTTATTCTTTTCCTCTTTTTTTTTCTGTTTTATCATCTTTCTTTCCTTTTTTTTTCTTTTTTTGTTATCTCTCTTTCCCATTTTATTTTTATTACTTTTGCTTTCCTTTTTTTATATATTGTTTTCCTCTTTTATGTTTTGTTTCCTTTTTATTGTTTTCATATTATTTTCTTTTTTTTACTATGTTTTCTTTATATTTTTTTTCTTTCCCCTTTTACCTTTTCTTAATATTTTTTCTTTTCTCTTTTTTTTTCCTTTCATTTTCACTTTTTTTACTAATTTTTTTAGGGGCCACCGCCCCCCCTAATTCCGCCACTGGGTAGCTCTCCCCTGTTATGCTTGTTGTTTGGTCATTGGTGGAGTGCAGTGCAGTGAATGGGACTTGCTCTTGGAGCGCGTCACATCCACGTTCTTGCTCTTTTTCTTCTTTTTCTTTATGACGTTCTTGCTTTTTGCTCTCATTACTCATTAGGATTGGTTAACCAGAATCACCGACCATTTTTTTTTTCTTACACTTTAAATGTTTTATGAAAAAAAAATTAATGGACACACTAAACTCCTATGCAACATCTAGAAAAAATATAAAAATTACAGGTTTTTATGTGATAGAAAGTAAATTAAAAAATATTGAGTATTTAAAATAATAAAATGTTTTTATATCATTATTCATATTTTATTATTATACCCCTACGGTCTTCTTCCTCGGTGGATGTATGAGCATGTCATGCGAATCACTTCATGTTATGGTTAGACGGGCCTTGATATCCTAGCACCACGACTAATCCATAACCGTCCACGATATGCGTATGAAAATCTTGGATAATCGCTACATTAGTTATGAATAACCGTCCCTAGAATATCATCACCCCATTAATGCGGTCAGAGAGGTATATAACACTTAACAGTAAATGATTTTGGGTTATAAGAAGGTATAATATTATAATATATTAATATCACCCTAAAAAATCCACTGCACCTGGCCGTTTCCGTTGTGCCTGCACAGTACATGTCCACAGGAGTTGCTCCACCCAGACTAACATTTGGCCCCACCATATCTGTCCACGGCCACACTACATATTGACTATCACCATCAGTATCATTTCTTTCTTGTTTCAAAACAACGCAACTTAAAAAGATTTAAATATATTTTGCTCCTTGTAATAATTTTTTTTTGTTTTTTTTTAAATTAATTCTTATTAAATATGATTATTTCATTTTTATTTTAAAAATATTTTCATAATATTTTTACTGTTTAAAATTTTATATAAAATATTTCAAAGATAAAAACATAAAAACATATTTTTCATGATTAAAATGAAAATTTATAAGGATAAAAATGAAATTATAAAGATTAAAAATATATTTAAGCCATTCAAATATAATGTGGAACTTGCATAAATATTTTTCAATTTATATAAGATTAATTAAGAAAATAAAATTAAAAAATTATTTACAAAACAGAAAGTTAAACACTTCTTAAATAATATGCTTAAAATTTTATTAACAAAAAAAATACCAAAACAGATTTAATTGCTTTTTTTTACAGATTTAATAGCTATTCAATACATGTTTAAGTCAGTTAATTTTATAATTAAAAACAATTTTTAAAAAAAAAATCTAAAGATAAACTTATTGATTGTTTTATTATTTAAGAAAAACATTGAAGTATAGACTAAAAATTAGCTTAACTTTTGTTTTAAGCATCGCAAAGACTATCTAAAGTCATGTTAGTAAATAACAGAGTAACAAACATGCTAGTCAAGCTCAATACTCTTTATGGCTAGAGAATCTTCCTCCCATACACCAACACATGTGTAGGTATAAAACATGGGACTTTCACGTCTAATGTTACAGGCATCTCTCAAGAGACACCATTTTGACTCAATAAAGAATCTCAATGAATAAGTCCAACAAAACTCAGATAAATAATTATATTTAATTCTATGCATTTTTGTCTTCTTTTATAAGAATCGTATCTCATGTTAACATACTCATTCTAACACTTTTTTTCTTCTAATTTTCTCTGCTGTATTACCTAAAATTTATTAAAAATTAAAATTTTTAATGAATCTAATTTTTTATTTAGTGACTGTCTATCTTGATTTGAAAGTGATATTCACAGAAAATTATGATTTTTAATCAATTTTAGTAAAAAATGTTAGAAAAAGCATTGTTAGTATTTTTGTTAATTAAATAGTAGTATTTATTTGTTTATCCTGAAAACTAGTAAATTCATGTTTGTGTTATTATCCTTATAGTGAAGGAAAATGAATTTTTCAATCTTTACAAAGAAAAATATTACTCACTAAAATTCTATAAATATAATTAAATTATTAAGAAATTTTAAACAAATAAAATATATATATTTAACATTATATATTTATTTTTCTACTCGTTGGTAAACTTTAATCTTTTTTAATCAGATCACTGGATAAATAATATCCCTTTTCATCTCACGCAGTGGGTCATCAGCAGCAAAGTAGACTGCTCCTTCTCTGTCTCCCTCAATTTTTTTATTTATATTTTTGTTCCAGTTTTTTTCCCATGTGACTCTATCCAGCGAATCTTGTTGTCAAACTTAACGCGTCAGCGCGTGTTTTTGCGCGCGTTTCTCTCCACATAACACGTACTAGCCTATTAGTATTAGGTGAGAAATAGATATATGAAAAGAGCATATTTCAATGGCATAATCTATACCAATAGAAGATACAACTTTATGTAATTATTTTTGTTTTCATATTTTTAAATTACTTTATTCTTATTTTTAATAATATTAGAGAAATGATAATAATTAATTCCATTTAATTGTACATATTAAAATTAATTTACTAACCAAAATTAAATAACTACTCACTAATCATTTTTCACTTTCATTCCACAATTTTTCTTTTAAATTATTTCTTAATTTACTAACTAAAATTAACTAACTAACTATTCACTATCCACTTTCTCTTTTTCTGGTTATAATAATTTAAATCATTTATATATATATATATATATATATATATATACACACACATGAAAAAGACAATCCACAGCTTCTCCAAGACTCATGTCTAGTTATATACTTGTACTCACGTTAGAAACTTAAATATAGTTTAAATTTCTTAAATACGAATAATTTTTATTTTAGTCTCTTAAATTTAAAATTATTTTTACTATTCCAAATATTGTTTTAAATATTGTTTTTTTACTGTAACACATCTTAACTTTTATACAGTTTTATTTCTGTTCAATTTTTTTTATAAACTTATTATTCTATAATTACACCAACATTAATAGACCGTGATTTATATTATTAAGAAATTTAATTTAATTGATTGAATAAAGTGTGTGAATTATTATAAATTTTATAATATTTAATTTTGATTTTATAGATAAAAAATCAAAATTTATATCGTGAGATTAATCAACCCCTAATTTGATTTGAACCCGAGAACCATATTTAATAATAGAATGAATGAGATATTGACTTTAATGCTCGTTTGAATGCTTTAATTTTTTTATAGGTAATTTTTTTTATATTGTGAATGCTTTAATTTGAATATTAGCATTTGCGGGTTAAATAATAATACTAAAGTACCGCCTCGGCCTGGCCACCTACATTGTGGTCCTAGCAATTGGAAATAATTATTTTAAAAAAAAATTTTGTGTTAACCCTTTATTTGGTTATATAGGAAAATACAGAAAAAAGAGAAAATGTAAGAATTTTAATCGTTTGGTTAGTAAATTAAAAAGAAAAAGTTCATAAGTCTCTTAAAAATATATTTAAGAGAAAATATGAGACTTAAATATGTTTTTATTATTACTTTTTTTTGGGTACATGATTACTATTATTTTTGGTTTATCATATTTAAATTTGTGTTTTTAGTCATTCAATATTGAAAAATGTTTTTTCCTCTCTTAAAATAAAAAAATAAAATTACAAATTGTGTCTCAAAAATGGCCAAAAATGAGTTAGAAAAACTAAAAAAACATTTTTTTTTAAATTAAGAACTTAAAAAATAAATTTAAATTTACGGACCAAAAATATAAGTGACTCAAAATTAAGATATTAAGGACATATTTAAGTCGCAATATCTTCAACACTTGGTAGAAAAATGCTGTGATGGATTATTTTTATCACGAGTCAGGACATAATTAAACCGTTAGATGAAAGTTCCATAGGTAGCCGCCACTAACGAAACCTTCTACTATCTATCTAGTATAAACTAAAAACACAACCATCAATGTCCCTTGTCACTGGGGCCTTTCCTATCAACGGTAATTTAAATTCCCTGCAACTGTATACTATCTATACAAACAGCTCAAGTTAACTAATAAAATAAACTCGAGAGATTGTAACTAATAGTAACTCTCCAGAAACGGCTAAAAGTAACTAAGTGCTTTTCCTAAGAAACTATTAACTTGTGACTCGTGATATTGTATCGACACTTAAATCCCAAACATAAAATAAACTGAAGTTAACTAATAAAACTGATTCATGCTGCCAAATATTTGCTTCCATAGGTGGCCGACACATGAAACGATTCCAATGTTGGCTAATCTCCATTCTCTGACTACACATATCAAAATGGTAACTTTAAAAACTACAAATTGGTCAAAGTATTGGGTATCTACTAAACTACTCTTTTGTGTATCTTTTACTACTACATTTTATGGATTCCCATCGGGGACTTGTTTACTGTATCTGGTGTTCAATTAGTTACAACCATGGAAAAAGAACAGCGACTGAATCTAACTTCAACTTATCGTAAATTCATATAAATGAATTCCGAGAACCGAGTTTCGGAAACCATACATACTTACGCATGTAGTATTTGTACTTTTGAATCCGAATAGTCCTTTTCTCCCTCTTCAAGGTACAAGAAAAATATACATCCCAATTGAGAATCACCAAAACGCAAGAACAATAAAAACATATTAATAATCGGTCTTGTGATTCCCCATAATCCAATAGTCTTAATCCTAAATTACTTGAAACAAGCAAAAATTTTCCAACCATATCAAGCTCCTGAGACCTAAATTTGTGGATACGGTCAATACTCCAAAGACATCAATGCCAAAGCCAGAAATCTCGATACTTCCACATAATAATTTGTAAATGTAAAAATGACAAAGGAAGAGTGTACAGGTAATTTGGTGTATTGTTTAAGAAACCTTGCCTCTACCATACAAAGCATTAAGTCCTTAACGGACGCATTCTACTACAGTTGTTTAACAGTTCCAATGATGCTTGCTGTCCTACCTTAAAGCCCCACGGGCCTACTGTCCCATGTTAGGGGGTGGAGGAGGAAGACGGACACCCTGACCCTGCATAGGTTGGGAAGGAAAACCTTGGGGAGGTGGCATTGATGGAGGTCTAGCGCCCATGTTGAAACCCGATGTCCCACTTGCAACAGGGGGTGGGGGTGGAATAGATGGCATTCCACCAGAAGGTGCAGGTCTAGGACCGTTAGCTGCTGTCATAGGAGGAGGAGGTGGCATAGATCCCGGCATTGGAGGTGGAGGAGCTCTAGGAGGATTTGCCATAGGTGCACCAGGAGGTAGCCCTTGTGGAGGAGGGGGAGGTGGTGGTAGTGGACCTTGGGGTGGTGGAGGCAAAGGCCTTGGTGGAACACCAGATGGCGCTGTGCCATTGGCAGAAGTGGCAGGCTGCGGTTTGTTCACCTCTGGCGGCTTGGATTTAAAATACAATTGCAGCTGCAAACAAGTATCAATTCAAGTCATCAATGGCAGATGGTGGAAATTAAATATCAATAATGAATGCCACATAAACAGAAAGAATTAAGGCAAGAAAGCAGACAGGATATTGCCAGCCTAGTTCTGCCGCTAAATGCTTGAATAGTTAGTTTGCATTGATACATACAGGAGTACACAATTGAAACACAGCAAGTAATTTTCTAGGCCAGACTCTCATGTTTGGATGTCGGGGCTACATGTATATGCGCATTAGTAGCTCAATTTAAGGTTAAAACAGGTTTTCAATAAAAATCTTGAAGAGGCTCTTCTGAAAACAAAATAAAAATTATTTTTCACTACAACATTTATGAAATATGGTGCAAGGCCAGTCAGATATTTTATCACACCATTTTACGGTTTTTGTTTTGTATGAAATGCATAACACCTGGATAGATTAAGTTTTCCATGACAAACAGAAAAGAGGAGTAAACGTACTAACCGTGAACATCTTTGAGTCAGGATCCCAGTGCGAGAAGAAATTTGGAGTGGACTTGTCAATCTCCGTGCTCGGCACCTGAAAATGTAGAGTAATGAGCAAAAACAGGGGCAAAAGAAAAAAAATGTGTAAAGAAAGTCCAAAAGTAAGAAAGAGTATACCTTGAAAGCAACGATTTCATATGGTTCAGCAGCAAACAAGAGGTACTGATAGCTTTTATCAAAGGGTTGCACCCTCTGTAACCATCAACGAGAAATATTAAATCATGGCAAATTGAGAGAAAAATAAATAAATGAATAAAATCAGAGTCCCACCTGTTCATAGGAGGACATAAACCGGTGCCTCGGCTTCGTGAGGTCTTCAATCTCCGGATATTCAATCTACATCAAAACACAATTAAAAAAATAATAATGAAATGATCATAATATGCGTAAACAAGATAAAAAAAAAAAACCTGGAATAGGAGAGATCTTTGTTTAGTCTCCGGGTCATACTGCTTGGTGACACGGTAACCAGGTCGTCCAATCTTCACTGCAAACACATAAATTTTTATTTATTGTTTTCCATAAAAGACGAAATTGAGTTAGTGAATAGAATGAAACCTGTTTTTCGAAGAGTGACTTTGCGTTTGTGCGGTTGGGGCTGTGCGGGGGCGTCCTTGGCCTCGCGAGCTGCACGTTTGGCCAAGTTGGTTTGGTGGCGCTTTCCCTGAGTGTGAGCCAAGTAGTTGCCCTCGTTGTTGTGGAGAGTCAGACAGAGTTTGCATTCGTAGCTTCCGAGGTGGTTGCGCATGAAATAGGGATCCTTCGCCAGGTCTATGGTCTCCAGAGCCAGTCGCCGGAGACGCTCTCGCCGGTCTATGGCTTCGTTCTGCGCCGACGCCGCACCTCCGCTCCCCGGCTTCGATCCCCATTCTCGATCCATCTTTGGTTGAGTTACGATACGATACGATAACACAACACAAACTATATACTTATTTATTTATTTTGTTTTTATCCCTGTTGGGCTCTCTTGCCATAAAAGCCCACTACATAAATATTAAATATTAAATAAATGTAGTAGTAATTAGTGATTGAAAAATAAAATAAATATATTTTTACATTACATTAATATAAAGTCTATATTCCATAATAATCAGAGATATAAACAATATATGTAACTACATATGTTGCCTTTAAGTGTATATTGTTGTTTGTATTTTAATGTGTATTATATAAGACGAATACTTGACTTTATATAATTTTTATTAAAATTATATTTTAAATTTGCAATAATGATTTAAGTAAAGAAGAAAATTTTCTGTAAAAAGAAAATAGAAGAAGAAGAAATGTGATATATAAGGTGTTTTGAATTATGTGTGTAAATGTGCATGTACAAAATGAACGAAGGAGGAGAATTGATGTTATTGCATGCGTTAAATTCAGTTATGTAAAGTGTTAACTGTTAACTGAGGTCCACTCCAGATGAAAGGAATATGTTCTGTTCCTGTTTACCATTGTTTCCAATTACAGGGCTCTGTTGTTGTATAGTAATTTGTAATGTATACTATGGGCCTCCCACTCTCATGTAACAAACCTCTTAATCTGCCATCGGCTCCGCTCAGCTGGGTTTATATCATTGGACTTTTGGACAAATTTTTAAAATACACCACTATACAAATAAATTATTAATTTTAAAATAGTTTAATTAGTAAAACAATATTTTATAATAATTTTAAACATTAATGTATATTTATTATTGAGTAAAACACGTGGTTACATGAAAATAAAATAAAAATCATATGTGGATTATCTGTTTTAAGTATGAAGAAATAAATATTAATATTATAAAATGTTTTTGTACGTTGAATAAGTTATAAAAATAAAACATTATCATTATATGAAATCACACATATTAGAAAATCATATAAAATGACCTTATTGTTAATAATGAAGTTTAAAATTTTATATTTATTAATTAATTCAATAGTCAATGGCGTGTGATAGAATTAATAAAAATGAAGTGAGAAAAGTAAGACGTAAGAATGAAAGTTGGAGTCGTGGCAGCAGAAAGAGGTTTGTTTCCCTCCCCAAAAAATTGCCGCACCTCTCGTTTTTTTCGTTTTATGTTATTCGGTAGAAGCTGGCGAGTGGTGACGGAGAATTAGAGAGATTATGCAATCCAATATCCATTGATCCCGAGATCTAGCTTTACTCTGCGAAACGATCACCGTTTCATCTCCATCTATCTATCGCTTTCAAATCTGTAAGTTTTTGTTTTTGTTTTTTTGTTTTCGTTTCGCAAGATCTACAGATTCATCTTCCCAACAAACAAACAACCATTCTTTCTGATCTGCCAAACAATGTCTCACAGAAAGGATAATAATAATTATTCTTCCTTACCCAATAGCTCGTGTCTAGAATTGCAGCCTCAAAATGATTCCTCAAAATCCTTACAAAGGCCCACTTTTGACGAATCCGAGGTGTATTTGGGATCCAAGGTCGATGACGACGACGATGACGATTTGGAAATCGACATCGATAATTATCCCCTTCTCATTATGGGGTCCAATCACGGTTCTGGGATACCTGGGGCTGTTTTCAATTTAACAACCACTGTTATCGGTGCAGGGATTATGGCCCTCCCTGCCACTATGAAAGTTTTAGGTGTGGTTTTGGGGATTGTTTTGATCGTTATTATGGGAATTTTGTCTGAAATTAGCGTCGAATTGTTGGTGAGGTTTTCTGTTTTGTGTAAGGCATCCTCCTATGGTGAGGTTGTTCAACATGCTATGGGAAGGCCTGCCAGGATTTTGTCTGAAATTTGTATCATTGTCAACAATGCTGGTGTTTTGGTGGTTTACTTGATAATCATGGGGGATGTTATGTCTGGTTCCGTTCACCATTTGGGGGTTTTTGATCAGTTAATGGGGAATGGGGTGTGGGATCAGAGGAAGCTTGTCATTTTTGTTGTCATGGTGGTTTTCCTTGCCCCCCTTTGTTCACTTGACAAGATTGATTCCTTGAGCTTGACCTCGGCCGCCTCGGTAGCTCTTGCTATCTTGTTTGTCATTGTTACTTTTACTGTTGCTTTCATTAAGCTCGTGGAAGGACGGATTGATGCTCCCAGGATGGCTCCTGATTTTAGCTCCAAAACTGCCATCTTGGATTTGCTTGTCGTGATTCCCATCATGACCAATGCATATGTTTGCCATTTTAATTTGCAGCCGATATATAACGAGCTTGAACAGCGGTCTCCTCAGAAGATGAACCGAGTTGGAAGGTACACCACAATTTTGTGCATCCTGGTTTATTCTTCCACTGCCATATCGGGTTACCTGCTCTTTGGGAAAGACACTGAGTCTGATGTGCTGACTAATTTTGATAAGGATCTTGGTATTCGGTTTAGCTCAGCCTTGAACTATATTGTCCGGGTTGGCTACATTCTTCATTTGATACTTGTTTTCCCTGTTATTCATTTCTCGCTGCGCCAAACAGTGGATGCGCTAGTGTTTGAGGGATCACCTCCTCTATCAGAAAGTAGGAAGAGATCTCTGGGGTTGACTGTGGTTCTGTTGGTCCTCATATATATTGGCTCTACCATGATTCCAAGCATATGGACAGCTTTTAAGTTCACTGGAGCAACCACGGCTGTTTCATTGGGTTTTATATTTCCTTCTCTTGTTGCATTGAGATTAAGCCATCAGGGGGACTTAAGCCATGGGGAATGGATTTTATCTTGGTTGATGTTAATATTAGCTGTGACTGTTAGCGTAGTAGGAGTGGTTGGCAATATCTATAGCCTTGAGAGTAAGTCTTAGTCCACGATTTGGTTTCTTTTTCACAGGAATCATGTGGTAATTTTTAGTACACAACATTTGTTCATTGGCTCTGCTCCAATGTAATTCAAACAGCAGAAGATTGGGGGTGACAGGATTGTTCTGTAGTATGGGATAAGTATTTTTGCCCCAGCTATGATATATATGATATGAGATGCACATTAACTTTCATTGAGGAATGATGAATTGATGACCGATTGATTCAATATGAGAGGAATTTGTGGCTGATTAGAGTTTCCTAGACATAACTATGTATACTGTTCTGTTCTTTATGCCAGTATGATCTTTTTTGTTAATTGATTTTACACAAGGATAGTGTTGTAACATTTTTAACAGATTCACATAATTGGTTAACTGGCTCATTTCCACGATTTATTTTCATTTTCCATCTGTACCAATTTTTTTGTTTTTTTGAACATTGTGCTGCTAAGACTCAAGTAATCTTTTTCATGTTATTTGAAACATTTGAACTTAATTTTAGTCGCTATTCGATGGTTGTACTGTGAACAAAGCTCCATGCCAAAGCACATGTTTGTTTGTGGTAAAATACGTGTTTTTGTGAATAGTTTATATTTGACCAGGGAAATAATAAGGAGGATCCTGCTCACGCCACACACACCAAAAATGTAGGACACGGGAGACAAACACTACAACACCACATTGCATAAAATCACGCTGACCTGTAACATTTGCTATTAACGGTATGTCGGTATCACATTCAAATTAGAATGCAAACAATGTGCTTAACATCAGGACAAATTTGAGCATAAATTTGATCCTATGTAAAGTTGTACTACCTTTGTCTTGGCATAAAAAGTCGGTGACTTTCATGCATTCGGTTTTTCTGTGAATCTCATGCAGCTTTATTTGTTTTCTTTTGTTAGTTTTTATTTGCTTCTCCACATTATTCGTCATACAGCTGCAATAAGCCAATATCCTGTCTTTTTCCTCTTTTTTTTTTAAAACATGTTATTGTTACGAAATATACACCAATCTTGCTGACGACTAATTTCTACCGAAAAACTTGTCTGATGTTTTTTGTGAGTTTTTTTCTTTTAATCATGTTTTTTTCATCTTAAATTCTTGAGTACGAGAGTCTTTAGTACGAGACGGATCAAATCCAATTTGATTTTGCTTTTTTCCTTTAGCTGTAAAGCAATTCTAAATTCTTCAATCCATCTTTGCTGCTATACCAACATTCACTTTGGTTCTCCGGCTTGCAACCCACATAAGAAAGCCGAAAACGTTATAACCCTTTTTTCTGCTAGACTTGCGGAGAATATATAGAATGAAAGCTTGGCCAGTCAAATAATATTATTCATTAGACACGTATTATTTCGTGGTAATTATACTAACAAAAGTTGGTCATTATCTCTTATGAACCCTTTAAATTGGGCTTGGGTTGTGAAACAACCGGACCCTGAACATTAGATTCATCAAAGCCTAATAAACTGGAAATCCCAGTTGCTGATGATGGGTGGGATAAAGGAAAGCATGGCTGCAATTTTTTCAAAATGTCAAGATCGGTTTTGAAAATGATTTAATTCAACTCAAATTTGAACTCATGCGCGTTTATATAACTATACTTACATAAAAAAAAATTGTACTATTCATATTTGTAAAAGTAAATTCTAATGAAATTAACATATTAATTTATATTTTTACATAAATTTATTATCTAAATTATGCTATTATTCTGACATTTTTGTAAATTTGTTAGTTTTATTGGTTTTTTTATCTTTCGTTCTTTATTACTATGTGACTTTTATATCTTATATTGAACAATATACATTTTAACAAAGAGTAGATAGAACAAACAAAATATATACTAATAAGAAGTATCAAGTCTAAAATTACAAAAGCAACAGCAATTTATATAATGTATTATTGAGTTTCTTAGATGTTATGGCTTATAATGAAGTATTTTATTTATGTGTTACCTTAAAAAAATCCAATGGCCTAATTTAATCTAAACCTTTAAAATTAAATTAGATAAAATCAATACTATATTTAAATTAGTTCAAAACATGAACATCATGAACAATTGGTTTAGCACCGATTCAACATTTTTATATTCGTCAGAAGTTATAAGATATTAAAAACAAATTCTGTTGATAACATATCTAGTTTCTCTTTTAAATTCAACATTGATGTATTTGAATGTCGATAACACATCTAAAATAAGATATTGAGAACAAATCTTGATTGGTAACACATGTAGTTTCTCTTTTAAATGCAGTAACATTGTGTATCTTTATCCCATTAATGTTATGAAAGTAAGCAGCAGTAGTTAAAGATGAGGTTTTTTCTTGAAAAAATGTTGAAGTTGAATTTTCACACATCTGAGATGACACCACGTAAGTCAGATACTCCAAGTTTTAGAGTCATATCACACTGAAAGGTGATGAATTGATGATAGACAAATAAACTCTCTCTATGCATTATTAATTATCTTCATGTATAAAAACTTCGTCGAGTTTAACTGAACTCAATCAATTTATACAAGTTTATAATATAAATGTAAATACAATTTAACTGAAGACCAAGTATGTAATTTGACGGAGTTTCTTTCTTTTAAATTGTAAAATAAGATATGGGAGGTAAAATAATTTATTTTACACATAATAGCTTTGCGATTTTCCTTTAAAAAAAAACTTTTCGATGTTCATGAGATTTCATAATATGAACAACCAAATAATCCTATGTGACAATCACTGCCCCCTCTCATAAACTAAATATTTAGAATATGGCTTTTCATAAATTGATCTTTGTACGTAGCGCTGTCGTTCGTTGCACATAATTAAGTATATTCTCAGTAAAATAATAATAATTAAGAATATTCAATTTGGCTGGTCCTATGAACCAAGCATATAAAGCTGTTTAATCCGTTGTTTTCATTAGCGGCTAGTACCACATTCATAACACAGAGGGTTGTGAGATCTAAACCTTGATTAATTTAAACCGTTGCATTTAATTCTGGATTCCCATAGCCACTAGTCATAAGACTAACTTTCAAAGTGTAGAGTAGACAGCGAGAAGAAAAAAAATACTCTTAAAGTGTATAATTTATTGAAATAGATTCTCTTAAAGTCATAAGACTAATTTTCACCATTTGCGTGCTTTCCACCATTTATCAATTATGTTAGATTTCGTTGATATTTAATTCCTATACTATTTTCACTCTTGTTTGTCACAAAACTTTCAAATTCAATTTCAACTACAAATAATTGCTATGGATGATTAACATATTTATTTAAATTTGAGAAGAACTGAACTCGATTTTCTTAAATAATATCTTAAGTTTAAAAAACATAATTAAAAAAAGAAATTTTATTGAAAATTTCAGTAAAAATTTTCTTTTATCTCATTCTAATTTGTCTCTATTAATTATATCTTTATTAGAGAAAATATTAAACGATAATAATAATTTTTTGTTTACATTTAAGGTTATTATGAGTTGTTATTTTATTTTTTATTATTTGTAATTTTATTTTGAATTTATAGTTAGGTTGGAGTTGTGTTATTTATAATTTTATTTCAAATTTATAACTATGTTATTTATTTTGTATTTATAACCGTTTGCCAATGTGCTTGTATAACGAGACACAACCTTGACTAATACAAACACATAAAAATTAATTGCAAATATCATTTCTAATAACATTGAATGTCTAAGTATAGTTTTCCTAAATCATATTCACACGGGAATAGTGCTCCGATCTTTTTATTCGTGCTCGTGAACCTGCATGGATCCAAATTCTCTATGATAGGAGCATGTTCGTAAAAGCAAAATAAAGACAACACAACCATGTCCGAATCATGTATTAGGCGTTGGGACAAGCTCTTCCGAATTTAAGAACTTAAATATAAAATAAATAAAAATAGAAAAAAAAATATTTATTATATAAAAATCAAAGATATTCAATGCTTAGTTTTAAAAATATGATTTCGTTGGACCATACTAAAAGAATCCATAAATTTATTCCATAAATTTAGTTTTAAAACTCAACTTTAATGTATTAGTAATATTAAACGTTATACTTTTTAATGAAGATTAAAATTCACTTTAGATTCTTTAACCATTGTAATTATTTACAAACTCATTTTATGTCACTAAAAATATTTAATGAAACATATATATGTAGTGTTTCATATAATGTGTCCATAAACACAAACTCCTTTTAAAAAAATTCTTATGGATTACTTGCTGCTTTAAATTATCAGAAAAAAGAATCATTAAATTTTGGAAGTTAATGAAATACTGATATGCTTTTGAAATAAAGAAATTCACGCGGCGGCCGACACTATGATATCGGAAAGTAATTAGTATAGTTTGGGTGGCCAAAACATTTTTCTGATGTTAATCCATTATGCATATATTTAGATCAATTACTTGAATTGCATGCTCGTAATATATCTTCTAAGAAATTCAAATTAATAATGTCTGTTTACGGGGTAAAGGAATAAAAAGAAGTATACATCTTGTCAAAGGAGTGAAGAATGCATGGTGTCAAAGGAGAAAGAATGCTACACGACTCTAGATGCAACATCTTGTCATTTATACAAATCACACACATATCGCGAGAATCCAGACATGTATACAAATCACAGATATATTGTGCTTCAACTGAATAGAAATACCCATAAATTAGAGACCAATTCGATTGTGTGATGGCATACAAAATCAAAGTCAATACAAGTAATTTTGGAGAGTGATTAGTATTTTCCCTACTTTTTCACTTCTTTTTATATTTTTTAAGTGTTTCAGGAAAAATAGACTCCAATACTGATATCAAATAAAACATTTCTAAATGATTGATATACGAAAGTAATAAGTTCAAACTCTTATATTATTCACCAAAAATTACTCTTATGTTATTTGTCTTTTTACAAGTATGTATATTTTTTTAAAAACATATTAATTTTATAAAGTATTACGATAAAAATATTCTTTTAACAAAAATATCTTCATTAAAAGAATTAGAATATTATCAAACTAATAGATTAATTGACATTGACCAAGCACATAAATATAATCCATGATCTTAGAGTTTGTATCATGTATATAAATCTGCATTAAATTTAAATACTCACATGAAAATTTTTAAGACTCAATAATTTTATATGGTTCGAACATAATTGTTTTTCGTAATAATGATTCGTGGTTTGAATAAGGAAAATATACTTACGAATTATTTAATTATTTATATGGGATATTAATATATGAAGTTATATTAAAATTAATAACTAATCTTTTAATTTGTCAAAATAATGAATATATTTTTGGAGCGTAATACTTGGGACAAGTTTCAGAAGCAACGGGAAATGAATAATTTTTTAAAAATCGTCAGAGTTGAAAAGTCACGGCAGACTTTGATTAATTTGTGTGAATCAAATTGCTACTAAAGAAAAACACAATTTCATCACCACGCAAACCTACAGTTGATTGAGATCTATCGTATTTAATTCACAACCTTTTGTAGCAAAAGAATACTAATAAAATGCTTGCTTTCAGATTATCCGAGTTCTAGAAAATACTACTAGTTTGAAAAAACTCTTATTATTCCGTAACCCCTACTTCCCTATCAACTACGTACATACGCCAAACGAGTTGAGGGTGGTCAATTGGTCATCGACATCGTCCTAGCCTTGACTGTCGGTATAACATGTCCACATCACATCAAATTCTTTGGTCTCATGAGTTATTTATGACACTTGGACCTCATTTAGGAGGAACAGTGAACATGAGCAGTGCCCCACATACTATTACCATATCTCAAGATTCAACAAAATACTACTTTTCTTTATTTTTACGAAAAGCATAGCTAAACCCTTTCTAAAGTCCTAGGTCATTTTTAGAAGATTTTTTTTTATCATCTTTTGGAATAAACTCCTATTTTGGTTCCAGAAAATGAAATACATGGTCATATTATTTTCTAAAACTATTTTTTTTCTGAAATAATAAGTCTTTAAAATGTTCAGTTCTTTTGATCTAAATTTAATAATTTATTATCATTTTGTTTTCTTAATACTATTACTTAAGAAACTCATGAGTCTTGAGTCTCTCATTACCATCCATCCCTTCTATTCTATATATTATTAATACAAATGGTGGATTGAAGTCATATATACATAATAAGTAATATAGAACCGTGGTCGACATGGATTGGTTCTCATGGCTTTCAAAAAGTGGGCTTCAGGCATCCCTAGTGTATGAGTAAGGCCTTACCTTTGCTCACAACGAGCTTGAAGAAGAAGACAAGTTTTACTTCAACCACGAATTTCTCCAAAGCATGGGAATCTCCATAGCAAAGCACAGACTAGAGATCCTCAAGCTTGCAAGAAAAGAAAAGGGAAAGAGGCCACTCGCGGTGGGAAGGCTCGTGGTGGCAATCAAGAGGACTAAGAACACCTTTGCTAACTATGTTAGGACTTTGCTGATGCACAAACAAGCATCAGCACTTGTGGTGGTGCCGGTGCCAGTGCCTAGTAGAAGTGGTTTGGGGACAAGATGCAACGAGAGTGCTATGATGAAGAGGGGGGGTAAAAAGCAAGAGACATTCTTTCTCACAAATGGAAGTTCCACACTTGTTCCAGCTCAGTCTGGTTTTTCTAGTCCTGTGGTCTACCATTTCCAGAAGGAGGAGAAGATGGATGGAGATGAAGATGATGGCTATTGGTCTGCTGCTGTTGAAGAGATCAAGTGGAATACCATGTTCCAGGATCTCAAGCCAAACTGAAACTTTTAAATTAGTTGGTGAGAAAGAAAGAGTTGAGTGTTTTTATTCTTACAGATACTGGTGGTGGGTAAGTTTAGCACCCTGTATGTTCTATACTATAGTATTCAGCTTTTTTCTTTTGCTTGTACTATTATATGTGATCAGGGGAAATTGCATCAGATTAGAGTCTTCATGAGCAGAGTAATAATGAGGTAGACATTTAGCTAAGTTGCTATATAGCAGCAAGAGCCAACAAGTATATAATTTGAATTTTGAAGCATAAGCAATTAGGCTTGAGTCTGCCTGACGTTACTTTAGGCACTGTATTATGTTATGTCTAATGGGAACGATCATATTAACAGACTATATTTGATTTGATTCTATCTTGGTATTCAAGTCTCTGAATTCTTGGGCATAAGCATCTAAATGTAACGATGGATCACGTGACGTGACCATGTTTTGTCAGTGACTGTCCAGCTCTTTTTGTTTGATTGGGATTGTGCAGGATGGACCTCATTTTTGTTCTGACTTTATTATCAATCCTTTTAAGCTTGAAAATAATCGTTCTAAAAAATTCAGCTTTTACAAACTTTTAAGCTATTCAGAGACCAGAGGAGAGGAAAGCACCTTTACTACTGGCAGTAAATAAAAAGAGCTACATCCTTGTACAGTTGTACCAATAAATAAATAAAAAACTACATCCATTGTTAGTTTTCAGTTATTACACAATATGACCTAATACAGCACCCCAAGACTTGTTATATCCAGATAGTTTTGCCACTTACAGTTATAGTAGTTTTGTCCACCTTGATCCAAATTAATCACATCAGATAATGAAACCATAACATTATGGAAGTTTATTTTTCATCCAATGAGAGCTTGAAATAATGAAATCACATGGAGTTGGCGAGTTAATGCACAAGACAGGAAGAAAAAACATAAATATTGTAAACTGCCTTTTTTTATTTAGTTTTATTTTTGTTTAGTAATTTCTTATTTTATTTATTTATTTATTTTTGTCGTTGAGGAAGATATCTTCAGCTAACCCCTCAAATGGGGGCTCAGCGGTTTCCAACAGTTTGTCTTGACTTCTATATGTAACTTTGATAGGTTCAATTAATTGAAGCATTGATCACTTCAAAGTTCACACTGAGATACATCTACCTATGATGCGCTCAAAATTTTGAGAGTGATGAAATTATGCTGCATGCGATGAAAAATTCTAGTGCATTCTAATTGGCAGAGAAAGTACATGAAAAAACAAGAAACTTCTTGTAAGTAAAAAACTTGGGGAATAATCCAAAGCATTTCCAACTATAATACAGCAGCATATATGGTATGATATACACAAAACACAATTTTAATTTTGGGAAATTCTTTAATCTACACCCAAAAAGTCTTTATCGAATTGTGAGAATCACGATAGAACAATTCCCTATAATTATTTCCAATTCAAATTCACGGTTCAGTTCATAAATAAACTACGAGAAATCTATTTCTAAATGTATTGATGGGGATAGGGTGAATTTCATAAAGCTCCTCAATGCAGAGTGGTTTATAAGAATGCCAGAGATGGTGCCTAGCTCTGAAGTTTCTCATGTAATGTATTGTTGGAGGCAATGCCCGGAAGCAGAATTGAAGGCAGAGGAATAGAGGGGAAGTTGTAATGTATGCACTGCCTGCCAACTCTTATTTTCTCTTTTAAAAGATGTCATCGGTGAATTCATTGTCATGGAATATCAAATTAATGTTCTAACTTTACTCTACCATTATATCAACATCAAGGTGTACCTAAGAAGGCCGTTATAATTTGAAGGACCAAACATAAGTGGTAGCTTTTTTGTAATTAACAGTTTTGTTTTCTGGTTCTGTCCATGTTTACACCCATATTACAAGATTTAAAACTAAACTTTTTAAATGACTAAAATTAAATTTGACCATATTTACAAGTATTTAAAACATATTTCAGTTTTGCATTTGCATATCAATGTATTACTTCAAATATATTTAAAACATATTCTGCTAAGTAGTATCATATTTCACAAAACCTAATGTTGGAAAAATACTCTCTTATAAACTTTTTTAAAATACTTTTTTAATTAATTGAAGTTTATTAAAAATTATAATTTTATAGATTTCATATCCTATTTAATGAAAATCTTATGATTTTATAATTTTAATAACATTTTATCATTAAAAGAGTGTTTTTTTACGTATTAAAAAGTGTTAAAAAAATATATTACTACTACTATTAAACTTGGAATAATCATTGTCGTTCCAGACATTATAACATTGTAGTATACTATTTTTTTTTCTGACTATTAATAGTATACTATTATAATATCACTGTCATTTATGAATCATATTCCGTGTATGAGAGGATATATACGAAATATTTTAACATTTATTTTCCCACTATAACAAGAATACACTTTCGTCTGCAATGGGAAAAAACTATAAATCAATTGTTTTTAATACATCGATATGCAGATGATGTATATTTTCTTATTAAAAGTGTAAATTATTTTCTAATTCCAAAGCAAGCAAAGACTTAATCACTCATTTACACCAGTTAGAGTGGTTAAAGAAAATCGTATCATATATATTCTTTAAGGTTTAATTTTCTCATTAAAAAAAATAACAATTATCATTAATATTTGTCGATTAAAAACACTAATTAGAAGTACGACTAATTAACTGGTTGATTTTAGATATAAAATCCAATTGTTAAAATTTAATGGTATCCATGCATTAAATTCTTACAACACTTTTATAATTGATTTATAGAATAAATATATTTTTAGTTTTTATATTTTCATTTTTTTCTTATTTTTAGTCTTTTTGAAGTTTCATAGTGATTAATTTAATCCCTATAATTTATTAAAAACATATTTTTAGTTCTTCCGTACATATTCATCACAAATGACATTAATTCTTGGAAAATGAGTTATTGTTGGTTCTCACTTTTAACAAATAACAACTTTTTTTCCACATGCACATTTCTTTCTTCCTAGTTGTGAACAAATTCTGGATTTTGAATCACAACTTTCACGTACAAATATCGACAACGAACAGGGCAAAATCATAGATATGTAACACAAATTATTGAAGAATGAAGCTCGAATAAAATAGTTGAAAATTAAGATTCAATGTATTTGGGGGAGACATTTTAACAAATTCTTTGAAAAAATCCATGTCATTGTAATTAATTTAAAAAAATAAAAAATCCTCACAATCAATTCTAACTTACAAAATTAACACCATACGTGAAGAATATGTATGCATAAACTAAAAAAATATTTTTAATATAATACAAAGACTAAATTGGACGACTAAAAAAAATGAAAATATAAAGACTAAAAACATTTATTTATTCTAATTATATATCTTTCTCACATCACTTAATAGTTTTATTTCTTTCTATTTCTGTTTTATATACCGAATAAATGTTTTAAAAATTTATGTAAAAATATCATTACTCCAGTTAGAATTATACATATGGAAATATTAAAACTCTTTATTTTGGACAAATTTCTTAATACTTACTATTTACAGAAAATAAAAATAAAAAATGTTTTTATACCAGTTAAACTTCTTAGAGAGAGGACTTACATAAAAACTTATACATAAACTAATTATTTTTATTTATATGAAAGAAAAAAAATATTTTCACAAGTGCTAGCTTGAACCTAAATTTAAAAGAAATTCCTTTGCAGTTTGAAGATACACAAACACATACGTCATACGTCCTTTACAGTTTGGATTAGATATAAATATAAACATCGAAGGGAAGAAAACTGCAATAACTTCTTTGTACTTTTCTGAAACATCGATCATAAACGTCTATTATAAAATAAGATGCATTCAGAATATAGACATAATACATGCATGTATTTTTTATTTATTTTGGTTACATACATACATGCATGTATTTGAATAACGTTCAACTCTTAAAATTAAAATCAATTTTCCTTGACTTGAATTAAAACAAACGAATTCAAATTAAGAAATTTCACAATTGCAAGTTTATTAATTAATTAAGAATCCAAAACAGAGAAAGTAGTAACTTAGAAGGAGACCAGAATCTTATTCGCTTAAAAACAAGGAAACAAAAAGATTATAGAGTGATATTCGTTGTGAATATTAAATGATGGAAATTAGATAAGCGGGATGAAATGTTGCAGATGAGAATAGTCATAGATTCTTTACTATATTCTATCATCCTTAATTAATTTCTACACTAAACCTGGAAGAATTGAATTTACTTACAACTTTTGATTGGAAAAAAGAAAGAATTGCAACAGTTGGTGTTTTAGAAGTGATCTTGGGCTTTGGACATGAGGGAGAGGCGAGTTGGCCTGGGCTCAAAGGTTTCTCGGCGACGCAAGTGATGAGAGGATGGCCTAATCAGAGTGGTCGACGACGCTCTCCTCACAATCTGATCACCTTCCACTCCTCCGATTCTCACCACCGAGTTCTTCATCGCCGATCTGAGAAGGTTCAGCCTCCGACAACTCAAACTCGTCGACGACGTCGTTTTCTGCTTCTGCTTGTGATACGCGCAACGGAACGAGCCAGGGTGATTCGTTGGAGAACACATGCACGTCCTCTTCGAATTCTCACTCGACGTCGACGTTTGGTTTCTTGAAGAAGGAGAAGCCATTGACATTGTTGATTAAACAAGTGTAGAGAGAGAGTGAGAAAGAGAACAAGCTAGTTTTCTTTTGTTTCGGGAATCGGTTACGTAAACTGATAGGATGTCCACTCGGTCAGGTTTATATAGCAAGACCACCAAGGCTAAAACAGTCATTATGCCTCGTGCTACTGATATAACCACAAATCAATAATTATATATTATTTATGTCATCGTTGTGACTCTGGCTCTCCTATGCTAACCTAAAGCTTTGTTCACATAATCACACCACATGACATTGAAATGCAGAATTTTTAATAAAGAAAAAACAGTTGGAGAATGTTATGAAATCACGACGGATTACAATTTTTTTAAATTTTATTGCTTTTTTATTTTGACGATAGCAAGTATGTTTTGCCACAGCCAGGAACAAAATATGCACCAGACAGTTTATTTGACACGATCAATAGTGAGAAAGTGAACTGGAGAGGGGAAAGAAAGAAAGAATTGTACGATATTGAACCAGAATTGTACATACGAAAGAATTATGAAGATAGACATAAAGAGAAATATGAATTTTGTTAGGTATTTTAAAAGTATGGATACATATATCATTCCTCTTATCAAATTTCAAAATATCACGACAGTCAAAAATGTGTATTCCATAGTAAAATTTTAAAGTAATAATATTTAATTTACATACCACAATTTTTTTCTAGAAATAAAAAATGGATGACAACTCTTCGAATATTATATATATATATATATATATATATATATATATATATATATATTCAAAATTACACATTTTGAATTAAAAACTACTTATTAAAGTAAAATAACATCGGGCAAGTTGAATGAATGTAAGAATATACTGTCTTTTTCAGAAGCGTAAAGGTTTATTTATGTAACAAAAAAACAATGTACAAGTGAATAAATAAATAAAATGACAGAAAAGCAGTATTTTTTGCACAAACATTGGGCGGTCGAGCAACCCGTTGCATGTTTTTGTTAAGATTAGAGAATGTTGTGGGCTACTTTGATACAAGCAGTAAAAAAAAGATAATTATTAGGCTGTAAAATAATAACAATAATAATATCCTTCAAAAAAATAAAGAATAAAAAATTCCTGAATGTGGATTACTTTGACAACTTATTTAAAAACATATACTTTTTTATAATATTATCCAATTATATATTACTATTAACATCTATTAACAAATATATTTAAAATGACTTCTAATCAAATTTTATACCAATAATATACAGTGGAAAGAAGAAAGAAAAAAAAGATAGATATGATATGATAAATTTTCTATTTGAAAAGAAAAAGAAAAATAGAAAGAAAATAAGATTTAAATAGAATGGAAGTAAACACATTAAATATTTTCCTTGTTTTACAGCTACACCATTTACTTTGATTTGACGTGCCGGCTTACAATTCCTTACAGCTACACCATTTACTTTAATAATACTTCATGCATACAATGCCTTATAACAGAATCTTTCTTAATAAATTTTAAATTAGAATCTTAAATTATTATTTTTTATTTCATAATATTATATAAGATTAAAAATTTATCGAGATCTTTTATTTTTTTTAATAATAAATCTCATTTTAAGATTTTAGAGAAAAAAAAGATAAAAAAAACAATTATTATTTTGTAAACAATGTGCATATCTTTAATGTTCTACAAAAATTCATTTTTTATGTTGAATATCTCTTCATTTCTTTTATTGAAAAATTTAGTAAAAATTAGATCTTAAACTCAAGATCTCAAAATTTAACACTAAAGATGCTCTAATGTAATTTCGAAGTTAAACTTGAACTTAATGCACTAGTACTTAAGTGCACTGGTACTTAAATTTTTATTATGCAATAAACTCCACGGTAACAAGTTGAACAAGTTCATTTTAAGATTGAGAAAACAATCATTTATTATGCTAGTGTTTATCGATCAGGGTAAATAAGTAGTTTATTTTTTTTAACTGAAAGGTAAATAACTAGTTATCTTCTAACGTTTGGGCCACGCATTTAAAATTCTCATGGGCGAAACTAATGTGTTTCAGAGAGTATAACAAAATAAAGGAAAAGAAAATGCTCATACAGAGATCTGGATCGTAAATTATTTTAATGAAGTAAACGTTAATTTTTAAATTTAAATCTAAAATTACTTTTTTTTAAAATAAAATGTAAATTTATTTAAAACAAAATTACCGGATAATATCATTTTAGTAACGGATATGTAAATATACATATTTCTCATGATTAAACTCCTAATAACATCATTTTATGACTGAGTGATTCAATAATAAGTATTCATAACTCACTTCACATGAACAAGTTTTTTACGATATATAACTAATCATAACTCACAATTTAATTATGAGCATCTGGAAGAATTGTTCTTCTGCAGAAATTACGGGCTTAAACTGTTGAGCTACTATTTTAGTTATGAACAAAGCTTTGGTGAAGGCAATTTGATTCAAGTCACACAAGTCTACTACATTGAGCATCTTAGGCAGCGGTAAATATCGCAATTTGAGATACAAATAAACAAGAAAATGGATACTAACTGAATACACAATTCACTGAAACGTAACCAATTTGACCTGATGCACAATTGCTTTCCACCTGCACCCAAAAACTCCGATTCCAATGATTGACACAAGTTTTGGCAAATTTCAGAAGAAAAAGATGTTTGTTTGCATGGAACGGCAAGGATCATCATGTGGTCAAGCAATTCTCCCAAGTCCCATACTTAGAGCTGAAACTCCCACCACCACTCTGTTGTGCATGCTCAGAAATAACAGTGCGAGCACAAACATCCCAAGTCCTTGCTATCTCCCCAAGGGACATAGGTTGTGATAAACTTCGCAAGGATATGCTAAACCTTGACTTTGCTTTCACAGAAAGATCTTCATTCTCCTTACTGAGAAATATTCAATACCACGTACTTTTATTAGAAACAGAAGAATTCTCAGCAAATCTAAAATAAACTACGGAGAAAAGCTAAAGTGATGCATTCTGTTTATCATATCTGTTTGGAAGGGACATAAACGAATATTTCAGATAATAATAAAAATTAATAATGGTCAGTCTCGTTAGCACATCAGAGTCATGTGTATCTTTCAGCCAAAACATCTTCCACATTTTTCCATGTTAGATTTAAACTCAAATTCACATCTGCCATTTAAAAAGAGAAATTATAGTTTAAACCCATAGAGGATTAATTTGAGGCATAAATTAAACGTGTGTTTTTCTAAAATCACACATGTTCATTCGATACATATTAAAACATTACTGACAGGTAAATGGCCATGGTCTTTGCTATACATTTCTAAGACGATAATTTAATAGGGGTAGCATCTGTTGAGGAAAATAAGATAAAAACACACTTAAGGTGGTTCAGCATATGAGAAGTAGAGACAAATAGAAAGCCCTAAGAAGATACCCAGACAGTCAGAGGTGAAGGCAAGAAAGATGAAGAAAAACTGGGTAAAACCATAACAAAAGACTTTTTTTAGACCTGAATGATTTATGAACATGTGGTTTGTGACGTAACAAAATGAACTGAATTGATCAATATAACCCCAACTCCACCTAGTGGAAAAAAACTTTGGTTGTTATAAAAAAAACTTTCGATCTTTACATATGTTTTCTAATGCCTCATGATTCAGAATTTTAATCAATACAAGCAGAAGAAATAATAAGAGGCACCCTTCAGCATTATCTTCTTTACTCAGTCTGATACAATAGAGCAAACACATGTTTCATCAATTAAAAAAAAAATACAATCACCAAAAGAATTTTTGTTTTGCAAGATAGCATTACATTTGTCCTTTTTATTGATAAATGCAAACAGAAAATAAAAGTATAAGACACATAAGAGATGCCAAAATACTCATTCTCTCACCTGGATTCAACTGGAAACTTGTCTAGGAGTATGGGGGAACAATTAGGATAATTTGTAGGAACAAGCAAGCGCAAGGGCTGAATTGGTGACTGCATTGCAGTAAAACACAAATAAAGACAAAGTTCTATAACAAAAAGAATTAATAAATACTTAATATGCATATGGTTTAAGACTTTTAAAGCCCACCATCTGTAATGAAGCATATTGGGATTTTAAGCTCGGACTGAGAGCCACAGCATTGTAAGAACATTTGACAATGGTCCCTTCTGTCCCTTCAGCAGCAGCAGCAGCTGCCGTTGGATCAATTTCTTCATTACTTATGTGTACTACTGTGTCAATAAGTCGCTGATTAACCTCCCTAATTTCTTCCAAAAGGGAATGATTAGCCTGCCATATAAGTCACATAAATTCCTTATCAGCAATCAAAGGCGGTGTAGAGCAAATCCTGACAGTGCAAACTTCAGAATAATTTCAAAGCCTAATATCTGACAAATCATTATGATAAAACAAATGTCAATAGCTAATCCAGATCATGCAAAATCCAAGACATTATATAATGAATCCCGTTGCTGTCCAGGTCAACAATTCAAGACCTGTTACAAGAGTTACACGTAACAATAGGTTCTATGCTCTAACCTCATGCCACCCTTGATTATTATTCATAAATGGGGAGGATACTGGTTATTTGTAAAAATTGGAGAAATTATTAATCAAAATTCAAAAGAATTAAAGACTAACAAGTCAACAACATGAATCAACCTAACCACTAACATTTTTTTTATCGTTGCATGATACTGACTACCACAACTACTACTACAATTTTCTTTTGATTAGTTGTGATTGCTATTATTTTACTAAATCATTTAGTATCGCTTCAACATCAACAGAACCTTTAACCCAAACTAATTGGGGTCGGTGGTAGATGAATCCAATGATTGATACGAGGAGGTTGAAAAGAAAAGAAAAAAGTGGAAGGGGAAGGGGAAGGGAAAGGGGAAATAAGATAAAAGATAAGAAGCGGGAAATAAGAAGGGGAGATGAAGAGGAAAAAGACTATAAAGGGACCATCTGGAACATAGAGATAAACATTTAACAATTAAATTGATCAAATTAATATCATAGATGAGTATCTAATTCAGCAATTCCTATTTCAAAATTTTGACTAGATCTAGCAAAAATGTCCTGAAAAATCATAAACAAAGGTATAAACTACATTTTATCCTTTGATACATGTACAAAATACTGATAGTTGCAAATAACTTGCACTTGCATGAAATAAAACTGTGCATCAGTTAAAATATATCACCACATGTTTATTTCTTTCCACTTGCCCCACCTGGATCCTTGTTTGTTGTGTTAAGCGTGTTTTTTTCAGGCATCAAATATTTAGTTGGTTGATGATATCATTAGTATGAAATCTACAATGCATTTTGATATATAGCCTGTAGATATATTTCACCATCTAAATGAGAACACGAAATTACACCTTTCTACATACTTCTATATTGAACTAGTAGCATTGTTTTTTGAGTCTGAAGCCTTGTAGACAGAAAGGGTAAAAAAGTAATTACATAATGTGTTGGTGCATATGTCATTCATCATGTGTTGAAGCCCATTAATAAATTGCAATAGCAAGCCCAAAAAATAAGACATCGATGATAAAAGATATCAATTATAAATAAAATTAAGTACCTCAATCCTCGGCATCTTGAATCTAGATGTTGCAGTTGAATCCAAATCAGAAGCCTCAGCAGTTAACTGCTTGATACTGTCATTCATGTTACCAGCAGAAGTTACAACATTCAAGGGTGTGGCATTAGTGTAGCGCTTCATCCTCCTAGTTCCATTGGCACCATCTTGGGTGATAAAATTTCTAGCCTGAAGACGACAATTAGTCATAGCAACCAAATCTTCACCAACAGCAGCTCTGGATCCATTACCTGGAGCTGATCCTGCTATTCTATCGTTCATGCTGACAACCGAACCAATATCACTGACAGCAGAACTTAATGCTTTCGGTGACATTGATTTCACCTGGAATCATGATTGGACATAAATTTGTCAGTTGAACAATTATGGCAACCTTTATGTAGTTTAATTGTCAAATTCATAAAAAACTTAAAAGGCCACAGCCACTGATCAGGCCAGCCTAAGATCCACTAGACTAACCGCTTTTATTAGGCGCTCAATAGGCTGCTCAGTAACAGTTGACTTTCCAGAAGTGGGTGCTAAAGAATTACCATGAGCACCATCAGGACCAGTGAACTCTGCAAGTAAAGGAGAGGCTGATATTCCAGGTGTTCCAATGGCAAGGGATTGAGCAGGTGCTGCTGCACCCCCTGTTTGTTGATATCCAATATTTGCAGCATTTGAGATCGATGAAACACCAGAAATCAGCTTTTCAGAATCCCCTGGCATGGGAGATGGAGCCAAGGGAGGTGAAGGAGTGGGTACCACAAAAGGTGAGTTAGCAGATTGCAGAGGGGTAGCAACTTTTGTGAGAGATGGAAGGTGGTTTTGTTGGTCAACCTGAGGAGATGAGTGTTGTGGAATCTGAGGAGATGTGGCCTGAAGGAGTTGGGGAGAAGAAACAGGAAAAGGACTCCCTTTCATCTGTTGATGGGGATAAGCTGAGCGTTGACTGGAAGTAAGATGTTGCTGAAAGACCCCTGGCTTAACACCAATTCCTTGTCTCATCTTTATGTCATTTGCATCATTCATTTGGTGAAGTTGTTGTATTTGATGTGTTGGCAACTGTGCAGGAAGCTGCTGCTTTGATGTCTGGTGTAACTGTTGTTGTTGCTGCTGCTGTTGCTGTTGCTGTTGCTGCTGCTGCTGCTGCTGCTGCTGCTGCTGTAAGATCTGCTGTTGTTTTCTCTGTATCAATTGCCGCTGATATTGTTGTTTTAACTGTTGGTTCTGTAACATCTGTTGTTCCTGCTGTTGTTTTAGTTGCTGGTGTTGAAGCATACTAGAACCTGGCTGAAGGGGATTAAGATTTGGTTGGACTACATTAACCCCAGCTTGTGAAGATAAGGAGTTGACATTAGCTTGTTGAGGAGCACTAACAGGGTTTTGTTGAAGTGAGCTCACTGGAACCTGTTGCATGGAGTTCACAGCATTTCCTGGTCCTGAATCTAAATTGGTACTTGGTTGCATTGAATTCATCTTACTCTGTTGTGCTGTAGATACACCAGACAGAGAATTATGCTGCATGCCTGCCATATTATTCTGCTGCATTGTTGCTACAGAGCCTTGCATATTTGTTGTTTGCAATTGAGGGTTCATTTGATTTTCATGAGACTGCACTTGAGTAACTTGGGATTGTGATTGTGACATGGAATGCATATGAGGTGGGAGAAGATGTCCAGGCAAGTTTTTCCTAGGTCTATTTGTATTTATAAAATTTATAATCTGCTTCTCATATGAATTCAGTTTCTCCCTGACATTATGTGTGATGTTGCTCTTGGAAACCTGAAGGAATGCTATAATTCGTTCCAGCATCATTTTAAACATCTTCAGCTTTTCAAGTTGTTCCAACTTGGGTTCTTGCGGAAGGGAATCATGCTGATATTGAAAAAGTAATAAGAATGAGAGGAGTTAAGCTTTTTATCATCCTGACGCCGAACTATTTTTCCGAAGATACAAGGTTAAACACTGTAAAAATAATGAGTAAAAACAAAAACAATAAAGGGTTTCAGGAAGGGTGATGACTTGATTAGCACACAGTGCAATCTCCAGAGTTTGCCATAATAATAATAATGGAAAAGGTTTCCTTATCTATAGAAGACATTAAAAATTTGGATGACTAAACATACCTGCTGAAGTTTACTAACAATTTTTTGATACATCTCATTCAACTCTGGCAAGTAACTTTCCTTCATGGCTTTAATCTGCCAGTTAAAATCAACAGAATAAAAAAAATAATTCATTAGAAACCTTGTAATCTCTTATGCAAGAAGATATGTACCACCGATACCTTAAGAAAGGATAAGAATTATTTTCCAATTTTGTAATGCATCATAAATTGCAAGTTTCACTTTCATGCTTAAAATTGAGATGTTAACCATGCACACGTGCACCTGACACCACGATATTGAATTGAAAACTTTAAAATCTCACTCATATCAACACAATCATATTTACAACTACAATGAGTCTTTCTCGATGCAAACAACTAATAGAGGACAAAAAGATAGTAATTAAAGAAATTAACTGCAGACAGAAAACCAAAAAATAAAAAACCTTTTTGGGTAAAGCACCGGTAGTTTCTACTGCTGCAGTACACATTATTCAGAAATATTATGTGAAGGATGAGAGTCATCCGCATAAACATTGAACAGTATGGATTTAAGAAAAGTTCTCATTATTTTTCCAAGACTAGTGAAGAGTTCCATGTTCTTGCTGAAAATTTATCACAATAAAAGCCATCAATCTTCATTATTTTATTTTAGGGTTCATTTGACAAATATCTGTTGTTCAACCCAATTTACTAAACAAAGAGATGATGAGAAAATAGTATATTACCTTTTGATACACTTCTTCTTGCCAATCACCTCCACTTGACTGTCCAGTCTGTGCTGTTGAATCCAAAGAATCTACAAAAGATATCTCATACATACGTGAGCATTCAAGGCCAAAAAAGATGGCAACTTTTCACAAAGATACTTGCACAAAGTGGCTTAACCTAGGGACCACTGATTTATGCTACACATAAATTAAAGATATTCATGATAATAATAAGTCACAATTTACGCACACAATTACCACCAACCTAGGCGCAATAAGAACATAGTAATAAATATTAACTAACATTTTTGCTGATAAAAAAAGTAATAAATAATAAGCCACAATTTACACACACAATTACCACCAATCTAGGCACAATAAGAGCATAGTAATGAAAGGCGATAATGAAATTAACAGAAAAAGAACATAATAAATTAGAAGAAAAAAAGTAGCTGAATGAGGACTGGGAAGTTTAAAGGAAGAAGATAGAACAAACACAAGGGGAAAAAAGTCACGTAAAAAGTGAAGAAACAAAGTTCAAATAGAGGTAACCTTTTGAACAATGGTCAAGGAAGAAGGGTTTCAAGTCTTATTATGTTTCTAAAGCAAAAAAAAAAAGAATTATAAAATAGGGGAGAAATCACAACTTTGCATCTCCCCTCCTCCTCCTCCCAAAAAAAAATCACTTTTCAAGGGTAAAAATGGGTTTTTGCAACCCATATCATCGTTGTGCCCCCTTATTTTGGGCGCTATTGCAGGAGCAATGGCCACTATTGAAAACCACTCTACTGACTACTATTTGAATCCCATAGCTGCCAATGGCTGCTTCAGTCTGCAGTCCACTAGAGCGTTCTATTGATTACATCCATTTTTTCGGATATGGTGTGCAAGAAGGTAACAGATGCAGCCAGAGGAAAAGCCTATATGGGCTCTGCATGAATAGGTGTCAATGGGGAAGGAGGAGATGAGTTGTTGTGCACAGAATCCATGAAATAGATCTAGGAATCAAACCATGCCCTGATACCATAATAGAGCTCAGACTTCAGAGAGAATTTCAGTGAAATATTTTGTATTCTGAAATATGAATCAAAAGCTACAAAGACCGAGTTACACTTAGTACTAACTTAAAGTTAGTTAGAGATGACAGCTGTCATAACAGAAATCCTAACAAACTATATTAATAATTACTAAGCATGTTCTGTCCAGTCCTTGCTCTGTTTTTGTAATATTACATTTTGCTGGCCAACCCTCACAAAATTCCATTTAGCTGGTCAATCTTTTAGTGTTTTAATGTTGTGATTTGTATCTTTAATTTGTGGCCTTGGTTTTTATTAGAGGGCTTAGACCATCTGATTCTTTCGTTGGGCAGACAGGGCTTAGACTTACATCTATAATGTATTTTGAATAAGAGTTATTCCAATGTCAGTAACAATTTCAAAGTTATCCTACCTATATATGTTTGAAATATAGTTTTTAAATAAGAGGGGTATCAATTACCAAAAAATAAGAGGGGATCTTATATTCTATGATGTGATCACACAATTTGTGTATACCTTCTTTATGATCCAAGGTAGTAAGTAGGATCACAAATTTGATCACCTTAGAACCATCAATTGACTAAAGATAAAAGACACAGAAAAATGCATAGTAGCAATTTTACATACTGGATGAAGTTTCTGGAAGTTGTCTTTGTGATTGGTATAACTGCTTTTGTTGATCAAGAACATTTGATTGTTGAAGTAAGGGACCTGAGGCCTGAAGTCTTTGCTGCATATCTCGTTGCAAGGGATTTGGTTGCTGTTGCAAACCCAACTGTTGTTGCAATTGTGCAGGTTGAGATTGAATCTGTGGCATCAATTGCTGCTGTGGAGCCTGAGGCTGTGACTGCTGCATTTGAGATGGTAACAAATTTGATGCATTTTGCTGTGATTGTTGTAGCACGTGTGCAGAGTGCTGGCTTGTTTGCATGCCTGAGTTGCCAGATTGAGGTCCAAGGACCTGCTGTGGCTGTAACCCAGGGACATTATTACCCAGCTGTTGATGCATATTTGATAGGTTGTTTTGCTGATTTATTAACTGTTGCTGCTGCAGGTTTGAAAGATTATTCTGCTGTGTAAGTAACCTCTGTGGCTGCTGCAAATCACCAACATTATTTTGTGACCCAAGTATTTGGGTATGGTGCATGTTTGGTGCATTTGCCTGTGCCCCCATAAGCTGCTGCTGTTGCTGTTGCTGTTGTGGAGGTAATATTGACTGTTGAGTCATCGGTGTTTGTTGTTGATGAATGATCGAAGTCTGTTGGGGTTGCTGTTGCCTGATAACTTGGGAGTGTTGCTGAAGCACGGACTGTGTTGATTGTTGATTATTAGACTGTTGATTGTGCTGAATGCTAGGTAGAGATGCATGCATTATGGAAGGTTGCTGCATAACAGTTGATGTTTGGATGGCAGGTTGCTGAGAAGATTGCAACTGATTTGATTGTAGAAGATTCTGCTGTTGTTGTTGCTGATGCTGCTGTTGTTGTTGGAGCTTCTGCCTGATAAGTTGCTGTTGCATTTGTTGCTGGTAGATATACTGCTGCGAATTTTGAGATTGCTGCTGTTGTTGTTGGGGAACAACCTGCTGCCTTCCTTGAATTTGTCTCTGGGAACCAGGAAATATATTTTGCATGTTGGAATTTTGGTTAATGGTGCTCCCCACCGAATTCTGACCAGGAATATTCTGCATGTTGGGATTATTCTGCCCAACATTTTGGATGGGAGCCTGGGCTATATTTGAAGGTTGAGATGCAATACTATTTTGAATGTTCTGAGGTAGAAGCTGTTGACGGTTCGGAGGTTGATTGGGCATAGGAACAGGATGTTGCTGCCCTGGATTGTGAACTTGAGGTTGAATACCAAGTCCTATTAAATAAATAATGATTGGCGTAAGAGAAACCACCCAAAACAAGTACAATATAACATCAGGATCCAAATGAATTGTTGACAACACAAGAATGATATCAATGTAAAAAATTTAAAGGAAGAAAGATTCAAGACAAACAACAAGGATCATATAGCAAAGGAAAAACAAAAATGTTAGTGATATTTTATATTTGATATTTCACATCAATAGGACACAATACAGTCCCAACAACTTAAGCTGAAAGACTTGAAATAACTCAGTTAGATCCTGTGAGAATGAGAATACTACCACTATACCAGGGTTCCTAAATGCTAACCTGGATCAGGAGGTTTATTACTAGGACCACCTTGATTTGGAGGTAAGTTGGGGGCCATGGAGCCCTGGGATTTAGTCTCCATTGTAAGCATCTTCAAAGATATTTTCCGTAGATAATCAGACTGAAATTAGGGAATACCACATTAAATCTTCAATCTTTCATATTGTATATGTCCGCACACATAACCATGAATTGATAAATCTGAAATTAGAAATTAGAAATGTACCTGGCTTGTTGCAGCAGTAAAAATCTTCTCTTCAAACCTTTGAGCAATCTTCCGAAGTTCTTGCAATCCCTCTTGACCAGAAAAAGGAAGATGTCTTTTTAATGTGTCCATTCTATTAAAAATGAAAAACAGAAGTTTGGTGACTAAATAATACAAATTATTGAAATTTTATGGTAATATACAATCCTCAAACATTACAAGATTGTAGCATGTAAGAAGACCTCATTGAAATCAAACTATTCAGAAAAATAATAAAGTAGAATGGGTGTCAGAAACTTCTAAAATGCAAAACATAAGAAAAAGAAATCCTACTTATAGTACTATAGTTTTCTCTTTGCTGATCAAAAAAAAAAAAGTACTATGGTTTTCTACTAAACATCCATCTGCCACACATTCCATAAAGAGAAAATAAGTATAACCTCCGTCATAAGGGAGCAAAATACACAATCTTAATCAGTATGCAGAAAAAACACACTCCTCTTTGAAAATAATGGCAGTAACCTCCAACCAAACACACCAAATGCTAGCAAATATAGGGCATGGAAAAAATAAAGCTTGTTCATACTCCTCCTTTGAGACCTCTAAAATAGTAAGGAATAAGCAAGTGCCCCATATTCTAAGGCAACCATGATAGCAAAAGTTCGTTCTGACATATTGTGCAATACAACACCCAATGATCGAAAAACACTAAAGTTGTACATGTTGGTGACATGGTGTTTAAC
Source organism: Glycine latifolia (assembly GCA_013407115.1). Lineage (NCBI taxonomy): Eukaryota > Viridiplantae > Streptophyta > Magnoliopsida > Fabales > Fabaceae > Glycine > Glycine latifolia. The sequence continues at coordinate 27,636,539 of CM023953.1, forward strand.
ACTCAAGTATGATAATGTCCCACCCCAAGGTGCTAAACTCAAGATCCCACCTGGAATTAGGAGGGGGTGAAAACTCATAACTCAGGGATTGTAACTCAGATCAGAAGATCCTATGTTTCTACCTAAAATACTTATAAATAATACATATGCAAACTTAAATAGGAAATTCATTATAATAGATTGATAGACAGAGAGAATTAGAATTCATAATTCTGAAAATTCATAACATAATAGGTTAATACATAATTCATGGAAGTTTATAACAAAATAGATTGATAGAATTAAAATTCATAATAAGTCAAAGATAATGTTAGAAAAATATAAAAATAAATGGCTGATTAAAAAAATATTCGGCGCTCCAGCCTCTGTGAGAGAAGCCAAAAAATAGAATTAAAAGATGGAACAAAGTGAGATAAGATGAGAGTGACTGAGTCACTGAGTGAGAGAGACCCAAGCTGGGTAACAGAGGCACAATCGAATGCTGGCTAGCAGAAGCACAACCAAATGGTGGGTAACAGAGATGCTACCAAATGCTACGTAACAAAAGCTGACCTTGAGAAAATGAGAAGAAATATGCTGGGAATCCAGGATGTTGGATAACAGGTGCAATAACCGGCGACAGCAGTGACAACGTGGCAGCACTAGTGGCATGAGGTGGAGCTTTGGCAGTTGTGAAGAAGGAGAGATCCAATGGCACATGATTGAGTGATTTTCGAATGGGATTTAGGTCGTGAATGGCAGGAAACATTTCATTGAAGGAGAAAAAAAGGGTAATTATAGTCGTGCTCCACTTTGCTGGGATAGACGATCCCATGAATGAACTTGGTAAATCGCAGTCCTAGAGTGATCTCACCCTCTAGCGATTCAGCTCCCCAGGAGTCCTTTGACGTGTCATCATACGGCCTTACGAGGCAGATCATGATGTTAACAACATGGTCCCACTAACCCATCTAATAAGCACATGCCACACTGACATGCTAAAGTTCATGCATACACTTTGATTATGATTATGAATTTATGATATTGAAAAAATCAATGTTGAGCAGTGATTCAAATAAAGATTTGTTTTGAGAAAATTTGAACACAAGTTTCATAATTTATTTGCATTGTTTAAGTTCTTTCACATACATCCATTTATCATTTCTTGTAGAAAATACAACCAGAATCCTCATGGAAATGTTGCCAATGTATGAAATCAGTGATTTATATCTGATGTGAAACGTTAATAAAAAAATTACAAAATTATATCTGCGATACAAAATTAAAACTGAATCTTACATTTTGTTAACAATTCTTTGGCGTGACTCATGCTGCAGTGTACCTCTCCAATCACCAGTATCCATATTGGCTTCAGTGCCTTGATTAGGTCTCCAATTATTGTTATCCATCAAATTTAACCAACTGAAACACCAAAAACAGAATATTCTTGTCAAATCGGATTCCTAAAGGAGCGTATAAAGGATGAATATAATAAATGTATGAAAAACTAAGAAGATAATCAATAGAAATCATTGGTTTTCAGAGAGCCAAACCGCCCATCCATAAATATTAGTCACAGCAACAGGTAAACAAACCAAATAATTTTTCCCTCGACAGACAAGGGTTTATACGACTTAGAATGCCAATTTACCATGCTTAAACCTAGGATGCATGCAACAACAGCAACAAAGACTTATCCCACTAGCTGAGGTCAGCTACATGGATTACATGACGCCATTCGGTACCGTTAAAAACCAAAGTTTCAGATATATTATTGAGTCTAAGGTCTCCCTTGATGAAAACCTAGGATGCATGCAAAAGTAATAATTCTCTACCGAAGAACAAAATGGCTTGTCTAGTAATTAATTTTGGAAGCAAAGGACAAAATTCTAATATTAGATTCTGCATTCCCTCATTTTTGTTCCTATCTAGAAATCCGTTCTCCAAAATTGGCTTCAATGAACGGTGTTCCGTTCTAATTTCCTTCAAAGAAATCGAGTCCTATTACATCCCAATGATTCGTATTTAGAACGAAATATGACTCTTTCCGACTCGGCCTTTCAATTAAGACGTTAGCAATCACGGTGAATGCAATAATAGCTTCTTTTTTTTTCTGAGCAAGATCAACGACGAGAGATAGAGTGTGAAAGAGAAAGCGAACCTGATGGTGGCTGGCAGATGGTGGTTGCAAATTTTCCGGCGGTGGCGTGAGCAGTGTTACCGGTTGCGTATCTGACTCGTGAACTTGGAAGGAAACTTAGGCGTGGAGACAAGGCCTATTTATCTGGGAAGCCTTCGAACTTGTGTAAATTTCTTTGTTTTTATTATTAAATAATATTATAAGCTTTGTTTTAAGTTAATAGCTTTACCTTCATCTAACAGTGATGTCAAATCAACTTAATTTATTCATTAAGTTAAATTTGTTGTCCTTTCAAAACAAAAAGTCAAATTTGTTGACTTATAGCTCTAAATTAAAATATATGAGAAATTATAGTTATCATATAAAATATTTTTCTTCCGTCAGACAAGTTAGGTGTAAATTTTTTTAGAATTAAAGGTTTTACTTGTAAAAATCAATTTACTTTAATAACTATATAGTTTTCTTACCCATGCATTACATTAAAAAATTCCCATTCAGAAAAAAAAAACCATAAAAATATTCTTCCAAAAATAAATGCTTCTTCTATTTAAAAAAAATATACACAATTTATTTCTTAAAATTGTTTTTTTTAAATGAGTGTTAAATTAGAATAATTTCCTTGGGGGAGAAAAAAATACTCCCTCCATTCATATTTTACCTATCAAGTACCAATAATGCAATATTCATTCCATTCTTAATATGAAAATTATAGGGAATATCTTCCTCTCTTCTAAAATCCGCATATCCATTTACATGTTGTTTTTTTAATAAGTCATCCACAACTTATCAAACCTCGTTGACTTCTAGTTGACCCATTAGTATTAATTAAGACTAATCCAACCCTCATCTAATGATAATCATGTTTTTTGAGTTGACATTCAATGGATAATATTGTCGTTTGAGAAGTGATACGTGAGTTAGTGGGTCTAAATTGAATCCCAAAGCTTAAACACTAGAATAAAGGCATCACCAATCACCATGTTCTTGCTTATTGTGCCATATCCAAAGGTAGTACTAAGTAATAGTCCATAGATTTGGTAAGATTCTATTTTTTTAGTTTATATTCATGTCACCAATTATTATTACAAGTCTTTCATGGTGTAATCATACTTATTATTTCTATTTGAATTGTTAAAGAGAAAAAGAAGAAATAAAATATTTCCTTAATTAATTACCAAATAAAATTTTATTTGTCTTCTTCTTATTGAGAGAATACATCTATTGATCTTCATATAACACATGATCAAAAAATAGATTTAATACAAGATAAAATACAAGATAATTAACTTCTTAAAGTAGGTGTTATATTGTTTAAAGTAATTTTTAGTATCTTTGTTTTTGCTTAACTTTATTTGATTAATGTAGAATCAATCACTTATGTGACAAAAAAAATATAATTATCCAAAAAAGTATTTATTGATATTGAGACAAACTTGAGACTAGTGAGTCATCTAAACTTAATCTTGATTAAGTTTGGGAAGAAACAGGGGGATCAAAATCAAAATGTACCATTTTGAGAAGGCATGAATTAATGTCCATGATGAAGAGTGTGAGGTATTTGTTGTGTAACTAGGATTTTGAGGAAGGGGAAAGACTATTCTATAAATATCCCAGGAAAATATCTAAAAGAAACTAATTATTGACAATTTCATTCATCCTCCAAACCTCATAAGGATAGCCAATAAATAGGCTAGCTACAATGATCCATTTTTTTTTTTGCAACAAAGCAAATACAACAGTCCAATAATCTATGCTAGACACTTGGCATGATCAAGTCTTTTAGGGAAAGTAAATAAACACACCAAAACATAGTTGCTCATAGTCAAAGATGCTTGGACACATAGTCTTTGCTCCATTAGGGCTTATAGATAATGTTTGGGCCTAGTAGGGTTAGGCTCATATCATTGTCGCATAACATTCTTGGATATAAGGTGACAACCCCGTATCCAATATAATATTTTTGAAATAGGTGTTAGCCTAAAGTTTTGAGACTGATAAAAAATTTGATGAGTTAAAAAGGAAAATAAAAGAATGGCACATAAACTTTAAACATATGTAAGAGCTAAAGTATATAGATGATGTGGGTGTGAGGGTCCAAGAAATAGAAAGTAACTTAGGTTATTTGTTGTAAAATGAAGGGTACTAGTACAAAGATGACAAACTTCATGACTTTAAAAAAGGGACAAGAACTTAGAAAACTTCTCAGAGAAATTGAATAAATGCCACAAAACGTCTCAATGATGATGCAAATGATTTTTCTCACTAAAGAGGAGGAAATTATGGTTGTTTAACAAATTATTTCTTTGAACGACTTATTTCATAATGGCAATTAAATATAGACGAGGTTGCAAAATAGTTAATGGCAAATTAAAACGAACTCTTAAAAAAATTTGAAGTTGGAGTTTAATGTTTAAAGAGGTCGAATTTTTTTTGTTCCAAATGCAACCTACCATATGCCCCGTGGATGGTTCCCCAACCATCAATTAGAAATTCTGGAATGTGATTGGAAAGGATATTACCATATTAACATTGTCAATTTTAAATGGCTAGGGAGATCCCTTTGTCGTTAATTAAACTTTGATTGTGCTTATCCCTAAACACAAGAACCAGCCGATGCAAGTGAATACATGCCTATTCATCTTTGCAACATGGTTTTCTAAATTGTTACAAAAACCATTTTGTGTGTCATGTGTTTTTTTTTTTTGCTTTAATATATTTTGGTGATTTAAAACCACAAGAAATTAAATTTAAAATTTAAATTCCAAAATCAAATTATGGTGCCTAAAACAACCACAAATTATAAAATAGACTGTCATGTCACAAGCTTAATTATTATCATCTCGCCATAGTGACTAAAATATTATTTTTTGAATTTGAGATATTAAAAAAATACAAATTTTATTTTGGAAGACCAAAACCAAAAGCATCTCATATTTGAGGTATCCAAAAAATATTAAGTCTAGATATAATTTTTATACATTATTAATTACATCATCAACTCATCACAACTATCTAAGATATGATTTAAACATAATTATTATAAAAACAAACAAATTTATTATACGACAATCAATCATTTTATTACTATAAAAATTTTACCTATAAATATATTATAATTAAATTTATTTATATTATATGAATGCCCCCTATTAACAATATGCCAGAAGATTATGGGTCTGTTTAGTTGTAAACTTCTCTAAAAGTATTTCTAGAAGAGAAAAATAAGAATAAGAAAAAATGAAATGAGATTTTTCATAAACTAAAATGAGTTTTCTATTAATTCATTTGTAGAGGTCATCTCATCTTTTAGAAAATCTATATTGGTGAATTTTTAAAAATTAACTAATGAAGAACTTATTTCTACTTATGAAAAAACTCATCTAATTTTTTTTATTTTCTTTTTTTAAAAATGATTCTAAAAATATTTACTTAAACAGGCCTTATATATTTTATAAATTAAACAGTGATTTGTCTCATGGTATGACTGCCAGAAGACCTGACTGCTGGTGTTATGGGAGGCCAGCAATCCCCCTCCGACTCGCATCAGTCGCATGTACTTATGGGTGCACATCAAGTGTGAGGATCCATTATATAGATTGAAAAAAAAAAAAAGAATTGATATGAAAATTTGAATTAAAAGAAAATATAAAAGCATAGATTACATCTCATTTTATTGTTTATTTCTCTTTTTTTTCTTTCTCTTCTCCCTCAAACGAACGGACAGTGAATGGAGTCCCTCAACGGACCTACCCATAGGCCATTGCACATTATAGATGGTTGCAGGGTTTGGGAATTGCCACAATAAGTAAAAAAGAGATGCGTACTCAATAATAATTAAAGATTTTGGCCTAGTGATAAACTCTCAATCCAATAATAAGCATTGGTTTAGAAAGTTTTGTCCAATGAACTTAGGCACTTAGTTTTATGAAGGAGACAAATAAAGTGGCCCTCACACAGCATCCCCAAGTTTTGTTTGCTGTTTTCTCTAGTTGACTCTTAATAGTTGTGCTACAGTTTGACCATAGACACTTTCCCAACCTGTTCAAATCTGCACAGCATTAGAAAAACAAGGTCCACAAAACAAGAACAAAAACTCGATGGAGAAGAAATGAACTGAGTTTGAGGTTGAGAATTATCACCGTGTCTTGAAATGCGAAGGTGAAGATAGTTTCCCAATAGCAAATACAGAGGTGACAACTGCTATCAGGATGATCATATAATTATTGCTGGTGTGATGGTTCAAAACTTTAATAACAATACTATGTTGATCTGCTAATGGAATCAAATATGTTTGTAACCTAAACAAAGGAAGCAGAAAGAACAAAAAAGCAAACAAACAAAAAAAAAAGAACAAAAAGAAGGGTGGTGGAAGGGAGAGAACAGCGTGTTAGCATTCAAAGAGTGATTATTTCAAAATTGATGGGTATAAGATATGGATAAGCAATGTTATCTACATGCAAAAGATTTGTCAGAGACTATAAGCCACTCAAGTTGTATAATATGTAGATCTAGACTAGTAGTGTTGGGTCTGTATGGTACTTGGAGATTCATCAGCAAATTGTTCTCCTGCCACAGTTTTGTCCCCAACTCTTTCCTTGGTTTAGGTGAAAGTCCTTTGGCTAACATCTCCTCATCATACTTCCTAGCCATATGTATCAAGCCCTTGACCAAATGCAAGTCCTTGTGAACCCCTTTTTCGTCCATTTCCTCCCAGAACTCGTTGCACTTGCTCCACCACCCCAATTTGAACCAGCCGCGGAGAACCATGTTGTGGATATTGGTGTTGCAGATTGCGTGGACGCTGAGGGTCACGCGGTGGTCGTTTCCGAAGAGCAAGTCCTGAGACTCGAGGACGTGTTTGTACTCGCAGAGGGCGTCGAGGAGGTTGGAGAAGGAGGTGTGGTCGTTGGTTGAATTCTCGGAGGCGATTGAAGGTGTCGATGGCGGATGGCGTCGTTGACGGAGTGGGCAGAGACGTAGCGCTTGAACATGAGGCGAATGAGGTCCCAGCAGAGCTTGAACTCGAAGAACTTGCCGAGGATGTCGGCAATGCGCATGCGCCTTCATTCTAACCTTGATATATTTTCTCTCTTTAAATTAAAAAAAAAATGAAACTGTAAAATTGTGAGAGTTAATAATCCGAAACTAGGTTAAACATAACTTTACCAAAATACTAGAGTGAAAGTAAGATAGAAGTTGACCTGAGTGAGTGACAGTTGTTCCCATTGAAGCAGAAGAAGAAATGGTGGCTTCTCTGCAACTGTTCCAATGCAAACTAGCGAGACCCTTTCGGTCATTCCCGTTGCGAAGGTCCACTCCTCCTCTGAGTCTGAGGTGTTGCGCTTCGCCCCCCTCTTCCTACAGCATCACTCTCATTCCCGGCGACGGAATCGGCCCCGAAATCATCTCTGTTGCCAAAGACGTTCTTGTCCTCGTGGGTTCTCTCGAAGGGATCAAATTCGAGTTCCGAGATGTTCTTATGGGTGGAGCTGCATTGGATGCCACCGGAGTTCCTTTACCCGATGAGACCCTTTCTGCCGCTAAGCAATCTCATGCCGTTCTGCTTGGTGCTGTTGGAGGTTATAAATGGGACAAGAACGAGAAACATCTCAAGCCTGAGACTGGCTTACTTCAGATACGTAAAGAGCTTGGAGTGTTTGCAAATCTTAGACCAGCTACCGTATACTCTCCGGTAAAAATATTTTCGTCTTACTGTTTTTTCTCATTCAATACAGTTAAGGTCAAGGATAAATACATTCTCAAACAATTAATTGGTTGAAATTGCTTAGAAAAAATTACATATCCCTTTTTGCTTGTTGTCCCTTGGAACGGAAGACAGATCAGGAAAATCTTAGGGATGTGTTTTATGATATGGTAACAGTGTGCAAAGTAATTTTAATTTGTTTTATATTCTTCTGTAGTTAGTGGATGCTTCAACTTTGAAGAGAGAGGTTGCTGAAGGGGTCGATATCATGCTTATAAGGGAACTTACTGGAGGTCTGTGCTGTTCTGATTCTGCTTTCATGATGTTCCTATATAATATTTAAATTTTGAAATGTGAATTCTTCATCTATTTTTCCTTAACTGGACTAAGTCTTGTTGCTGCTGCTCTGTTATTATTTAGGTATCTATTTTGGAGAACCCAGGGGCTTTGGCACCAATGAAAATGGTGAAGAGATTGGCTTTAATACTGAGATTTACGCTACACATGAGGTATCTTACTATTATAAAATGATTCTATTACACATGAGCTATAAAATATATGAATTACAACAGATTAATGAAGGTTGATGAAGGCTTTGAAGCATCCACTTGTATATTTCCGTGAAAGAGAACTCATGGGAAGGATTTGAGCGGAGTTTCTTGTTGTACTATCATTCCAAATGATTTGATATTGATTAAATGATGGCCAGTTATTATGGAAATTGAAAAATATCTCTAATTTGACTAAAAGCCGAAGCTGGGGTATCCTTAAGATCTTTAATTAAAACAGGAAAAATTGTGTTAGGAGTTAGGAGAGATGGAAGAGGAAGTTAGTTAAGACAGTCAGGATATTAGTTAACTAGTTAGTCGAGGAGTGAGGTAAAAAATAGAGGAATGTAGAGGAAGGGGATTCATTCATTTGTGCTTTGCTCTTTGTGAAAGGAGACATCCTCTATGAAGAGGAAATATTTGGATGAGAGATCTCTCTCCTTTGTTCTGTCAATTCAATAAAATCTGTTTCTTTTACCCATTTCTAGCCTAGGGTGGCAACACATTGTCTACGAGGAAGGATGTATAGTGTGTTTGGCTTAAACTTTAAATTCACTTTTAGCATTATTGATTAAAAAATCATGTGTTAAAATGAAGCAACAAATACTAGCTTGAGCATTTTCATGGTGTCACCATGATTTTATGGACTAGAACAAGAATCTATTGTCACTTGCTATCCAAACTCATTAGGAATGTACTATATGCAGATGCGGATTTCACCTTTTTCTTTCCCTTTAAAGGGACTTTTAGTTTGCTTCTGGAGCTGTTTCTTTAACAAATTTCTGTATTATCTCTGGATCTATGACTGTGTGATCGATAATAATTGGTATAACAGATAGATCGCATAGCTCATTTTGCATTTAAGGTTGCTCAGAAGCGTCGTGGGAAACTTTGCTCTGTTGACAAAGCCAATGTACTAGAGGTATGTATTGCTGGATTACATCATGAAACTTATTCAGGGATACTGTGATGTTTTTGCCATTGTATGATGTGTATACAGAAAAAAAGAGTTAATGGCAGATGCCTTCCAAGTTCCAGCTGAATATGGCCTTGGTTGATATAATGAGAATACTAGTGCTATTCTATACTTACATTTTCTAACTATAGAATCTAGTTGCATGCCTCAAATTGCTTAAACTGGAAATTGGAAGATTCAATCATGCTGCAAAGAAAATGCCTCTCAGTTGCTTTGTCTTATTTAAGATTCTGCTTAGATTAGGTGTTCCAGATATCTTTCAAGACAACTTCAGTACAAAACATGGCTACACTCTTTCTGTTAACATTTTTATATTTCTCCAAAAAATGCAATGTTCTATTGACTTATATTTGTAAATAGTTAATGAGCACATAAACATAATAGATTTTTTTTTTTTTTTGGTGAATGTTGTAAACATAATAGTTAATGAGCACATAACTCAGATTTTGTATGTCTTTTTTTGTAACTTGATAGTCACTTGATCCTGAGATCTAGTGGCTTCTTTTCTAAAGCACAGTAAGATAGATTTAAAATAATATAATTTATAATGCTTTGCTTGTCTAAAATCGTATATGATGATTCCATTGATAATTAATCCATGGTGGGAATATGTCTTGGGTTCATTTTTCTAGTGATTCTTGTTGATCTTGATATTATTAATTATTAATTAGCCAATACTGTCAATTCAATAAAAGCTTAAAAATACTCGAGGGAAATCTTTGAAGATGTCTCGCTTATACCACAGGAGTCTGGAGTATTGTTGTTGATTAGGTTGAAATATGATGTGATAGGTTTTAGTTGGTCCTGAAGTACCTGTACAAGGAAATAAAAAATTAACCCATGGAAACTGTATGGAGGTCTCTGCAGATGCAACTGACCTATATATGGAATTTCCTCGTTCACTGGATATTTAAAATTTGTGCATGCTTTGGATACTTGGGGAAATAAACAAGATACTAGTAGCATATTCAGGTCCAGTTCCTATACTAACTATATTTGAGTTCTCCAGGCATCAATGTTATGGAGAAAGAGATTTTTGGCAATAGCGCAAGAATATCCTGATGTTGAGCTCTCACATATGTATGTCGATAATGCTTCAATGCAACTAATTCGTGATCCAAAACAGGTTTGCTCATGGAATAATTTAGTGTAATTTATCTTTCATTTTACTTATGGCTATGCAAATTTATATTAAAAACAAAAAATCTTTTTTGTTACAATATCTAACTCTGGAATTTCAGTTTGACACCATGGTGACAAACAACATTTTTGGCGATATATTATCAGATGAGGCTTCAATGGTCACTGGAAGTATTGGGATGCTTCCTTCTGCTAGCCTTGGGGCTTCGGTATGAAAAAAATATCCACAATCGATTATGAGCATGCTTCTCAAGTTTATTTTGCAATTTCTGCTATGTTATGTGGCAAGTAACTTCATTGATTTCACTGAGTTTTGGATTTTTATTGCATCAGGGACCTGGACTTTTTGAACCCATACATGGTTCTGCACCTGATATTGCCGGACAGGTTGGTGTCTTTTATTTCCGTTTTTTTCATTTGCTTTGACTGCCGGCATGCTTAACAACAGCACAGCTCTTTATATACAGGACAAAGCAAATCCATTTGCTACTGTTCTTAGTGCTGCTATGCTTTTGAGGTATGGCCTAGGAGAAGAAAAGGCAGCTAAAAGAATAGAGAATGCAGTGATGGACACTTTGAACAGGGGATTTCGAACTGGTGACATATATTCTGCAGGAACAGTAAGCATCTCTTTCATTAATGTTGAAAGGACTTCGGTCCTTTTTTAATCACACTTCATATTATTTTCTCTTTGATTAATTATTGGAATTATTTTGCTGAGTAAACTTGATGTTTGGATTGTGTATTGATGCAGAAGCTGGTAGGATGCAAACAGCTAGGTGAAGAGATACTGAAGTCAGTCGAATCTAACGTTCCTGCTGGTGCTGCTACAGTGTGATCTCGAGACCAACTCGCCATAGAACTTTGGGTTCTGGTTTTTATCCTGGAGATCACTACGACTGCCAAAGCTGAGAAAATCTCCCTAGTTTGGCTTCCTTCTGCATCTTGTATTTCGGTTTCCACACCCAGCCTATGTATGATTGAACTTTCTAAAGTAGCGAGGTTGTTATCTTGTATTCTTGTACCCGGACATGGATTATCTTGTTTCCCTTGCATGCGAGGTCGCTTGTAATAGTGGAATAATGATTAATGGAGTCTGTCTTATTTTAAAAATAAAAAGATTAATAGAGATTCAATTTTTTCATAACGCTTCTGTAATTTGGACAACTTTTACGTATGACGTTTGATGGAGCACGCACACGACACACCAATTTAAAACGTCTCAAATGATTAAATGTTACATTTCGTCTCAAGTGTCTACTACTATGCATATAGATAGATCAATATAACCCTTTGCTTAGAGGTGTGATCAAACAATGAGACCTCCAATAATTAAAATTGTTTTGCAGCGCCGAAATATCCTCATGCTATATGTCTTAAATTATCCAAGTGAAAAGGAAAAAGAAATACTAGCTACATTATTTCCCCAAGTTGTTTGGTAGGTAAATAAATTGGAGGAAATGCGAAAAACAAAATATATATATATACTAAGCACGAATGCAATTTTTTTTTGCTAATAATAGAGTAAAAAAAACAGTTGTGAATTAGATGAAGAAATTGAAAAGTGTTTAATGTTGAGTTTTGGGTTTGAAAGGGAAGGAAGGCATCCTTGTCGGTGGAGGTGATAGTAAAGCGAAGAAGCGAAGGGCTCCAACGAGGAAGCTAGGCAATCCAACGGTTTGTAAACTGATGTGTGATGTACTTCTTTCCAGGGAGAAAAAAACTACGAGACTGATGGATGATGGATGATAGAGTAGTGGACCTGGAAAAGCAGGTGAAGGACACCGTTTCCTTATTTTTCTTTTTCTTGGGGAATTATAATGTGCATTATGTTTGATACATTCTTGAACTGTGTAGCTTGGAGATCTCATGGTTTGTCTTGAGGGTGGGAAGACTGTAGAACAGCTGCCAGTTTCAGATGAGATTACAGAAGGGATTGTCTTGGTCAAATCAAAAGAATCCTCGTCAACTAGTGGCTCTGACCTGGTGGGAAGAGACGCATAACAGAAGAATGGCTCCTTTTAATGGACTACATTTCTCGGACTGACCTATACCATGTTTATATTCACAGATTTTTAGAAACTACACTCGTGGATTCATAGTTGACATGTTTTCACTAACTTTTTCCCGTATAAAACTCAGTCTATGTATCTGTTTAGATTTGTAAATAAAAAGATTTCCAACTACCAGTTTAAATTCTTAAGATTTATTAATGTTAAGTATCAGGCAGAAACTAAGATACCGAGAAGGAACTATAATTGTAAGTTTTTTGCGACAAGTGTTTTCCAAATTAAAGATGCAGAAGCTAGTAATTTTACCTTCAGTATGACCCGCGTCAGATACATGTTATGCAGTCAATGTATTTTGAAAAGAAAAATCCGAAATAACTCTAATTAATTATCAGATGAAATACTAATAATTAAAAAAAATCAGCTTTAAATTAAAATTTATATTTATTTCAATTGGTTGAAAAGGTCAAAGTATGCATGCCAGATATTGTCGAAATTGATTGAGAAAGAACCCAGCATTAACCCTTATTTGGGCGGGCATCATAAGAAGTTCAATACTTCAATTTTGGAAATTTAAACCATTGATTATTTTTTGGGGTGATGCAAGAATATAGCAGAAATATTTAGCATGCAAAAGTAAACATGATGAGTAAAATGCTACAAAACTAGGGTGTGAGCGGGTCAATTTGGGTAATTCTAATAAAATTCGGTTGGGTTGTGTTTTACCCGACCCTTTTTTTTGTTTCTTAAAAAAGGACAAAAACATTTAGAGAAAATTTATTAAAAAATTAAGGAGTTTTTGAGGAAAAAATTAGGGGTTTAACTTTTACAAAAGAAAAGAAAATAAAAAGTAACTATTTAAAAACTAATTAGAATAACATTTATAAAAAGATGCACATCTTTCTCTCTTCGTGAATAAAATGAAACTTAGCTTGAAGAAAACTTTTAAATTAAAACTCTCAAACTTCTATTTTATTTTTAAACTTTACGTAATTTTGAAGTAAAATAATTGTTGGGCCAAAAACAATTTTTTACATTAGTTTTTAATAAAATTTATTAATTTGTTAGCTAATACTTTTAAGGCATTTGTTAGAATTACTCGAATGAATTTTATTTGAAACCCTAGCGTAATAAGTAACATGTAGCATGCTGATTGCAAGTGATTCCTATTTTCCTCGTTTATTGCAGCGATTCCGAAAGTTATGAAACTTAGCATATAAAGGCCCTCAGATTTCTCACCATAAAATAGTGTTTACAAGTAATTGCCCTCTAGTGAGAGAGAAAATATCTTTTCTTGCCCCACCATAAACATATAAGGAATAGAAGTACACATCCTCCAAATGTACACCCAGTTGTAGTCCAAAATGGACCAGTATGACCAGCGAAGAGGTCAATATGAATATTCATGCCAAACAATCCTACCACCACAATACCTGCATTAAGTATCATGTTCATGGTGTCGAATATTATTGCTGCCTGCAGAAGCTCATTTTGCTTATCATCCAACATTATGTTGATGTAGTCCTCTGTGTCATCCACGTACTCACTCAACTTAAATCAAATAACACATACATCAGTTAGTAATTTAGATAAGAAATTTATGTTTTAAATGTCTTACTTTACAAATTTGCATAAAAATGAATGGAGTACGTTTCTCATCAAAAGTAATTAATAAATTGTTTTTGTTGATAATCAATTATCACAAGTGTATATAATGAAAAATAATTAAATTTTAAAAACAATAGTAAAATATTATCCATTCAAAAATTGATTTTCAAATGTTCAACATCAATTATGACAATTACTTTTAATTAATTTTAGTCAAATAAATTTATAAATTAGTCAAAAGTGTAGCTTATAAGCTACTAAAGTGCTTATTAAACACACTCATGTTTTTATCTACAATAATATTTTTCGTTAGTGTTCAAAATGATAAAAGAGTTCAATAGGTCGATACTTACACTAGATAATCTTTGTAAAATTCCATTTGTCTGCGCAAAATATGCTTCTAGAAGCATTTCCAATTCCTCAACGTCAAGTTTAGCACAAAGTAATTTGTCATGCTTTTCTGAATTTGATTCATCACTAGAGACAAAAGCAACCATTGTGATTTGTGAGCATGCACGTGTAATTGCTAAGCTCAAGTCTTATTTGTCAAAGTAGGTGTGGGTATGTACTATTGCACAAATTTTAAAAAAATTAAAGTGAGAATTTTTTATAAGAAAAAAATAAAAAATAAAAAATTCTACTGTCCAGCATCCAATAACCCACATATAACAAGATGCTGGATAGTTTTTATAAATATACAGACTATATATAGCTTTAATTAAATAAACAAACATGATGGTTTTTACTTTTTACCTTTGATCATTATCTTCAAATTCGGAAGTGTAGCCTTCTTTTAATGATGTCTGGTCACGTAAACGATCATTAAGCTTGTCCGTCAAGTACATTTCAGCCATGTCATTATCATCGTCCAATAAATGTTCCAGTTCATTTGCTATCTGTAAAATCCAAGACTAGAATTAGTCCAGATTTATTTCATTTTATTGAGAACAACGTAGCTCTATTAAACAATTAATCAAAATATCCCTAGACATATACTCCATATTAGTCCAAAAATATGCTCATACAGTAAATCCATACTAAAAGAATCCACAAATTTAATCACCTTGCTTCTTTTTGTATTTCATATTTTCATGTTCACAATATAGACTTTATGTTGCTGATAAAAAAAAATATAGACTTCATGTTCCTACCCGAAATATTCTTGACAACAATACTGAGTCAACCAAATGTTTACTAGGATTTTTTCTAAATTAAACTTGCAAACCCATTTGCATATAGTGGAGAATTTATGTGGCTAAATTGAATTAAGAACAAAACTGGGCAATGAAACAAGAACCTCACAACTGCGTTTGCAAAAGCATTTGCAGAAGTTGCACATACCCACAGTGAAAACAAAATGTTACAAGTTTTTTAAAACTTGCTTAGTGTTACTACATGTTGGCATCCATGAAAAAAGAATGAAATGGTATGGTTAGTTGCTAATGCTCAAATCAATTTGCACACTGCTGAGTACGTACTATAAAATATTATCACAGAGTGTATTCATTTCATTTTCCAAAATTCTTATGTAAAGTAGTTTCAAATTTTGATGCATGGTGACTGGATGATGAATATTATATACCTTCTGCACACGACCGGAGAGTGCAACCAAACGACTCTTGATCTGTCTAACACGTTCAAGATTGAGTGTGCTAAGTTGAGAGGTCAATTCATCTAAAGCTGGGTAAGCCTCTGCCTCCAGCGTTGAAGTCTAACATAGATACAAGTAATAGATAGAGCTTATAAGCATATATATATAGAATGTACTAGCGTCTGGACTTGTCAAATATATAAAAATAAACAAAGAAATCATCAGGTTAAAGAAAGGGAAACTGCTAATAAATATATAAAAAAATATGTATTTGTTCGTGTAGCTAAGTCGTGGCTTTGAGAAATGAGAGCTAATCTTGCTAATCGGGGCTAAAATTCCAGAAATTAGAAATGCCAAAACAGGAATAAAACTTGATATTATTAGAAATGCCCAAAAAATATCATATTCGTAAAGAAGAAACATAAACGTAAGGTTTAGCATGAATTATATATAACAACATTGTATTTAGGTCATATCGTTCGACATCCAAATCAATGAATCTTTGACCGAAAGAGTACATAGTCTCACAAGTACATAAACACCAAGAGACCAATACTGAGTAGATCATCTGAAAGACTGAGCGAGAGGGTCGGAGGGGTACAGTATCCATTGAAGAAATTTTACCCAATGAAAAATTCAACCAACCTCTTAATCTGAGATAGAGTAAATGCATTTCTAAGTTAGTACATACCTCAGATTCAAGGCATCTGCAAGCAGATTCAATACATGCCTCAAGTACTTTAAACTCAAAAGGTAACGGCTTAGGAGCTGGTGTTCCTGTTCCAGTCTCTGGGCTGCTCTTAAGGCTATCTGCTGAGTCCTCAGGTATTCTCACAGGTGAACCGTTTCGGGAATCATTCGCTAGAGGTTTTTCTTCGTAACCACCATCCATGCCATTGCTCATCTGTGTGATGAAAAGTTTAGATCAGTAAATATTACTTTCCCTACCACCGTAAACAATGTGCATGATCATCATCTACTACAAATATTTTTACGAGGAAATCATCTTCAAACCCTAAACATTCACACCATTAAAACTATTAGTAATTTTTTCATACACAAATATTATATCGAGAAGAACCGATTAGGATCGATCTAATGGTGAATAGTCTGTATGAGATATTAGGTTTCTTACTTTTTGTGTCGTTATTATACATAAAAAAATTATATCAAGATGAAATTTTAATTTAGATTTTGTTTAAAATTAAAGAAACTCTGTTAATCAAACATTTTTTTTCCTTTGTGGACTCACACAAAAACTTATTAATTAACATAAAGAAAGAAGGAAGAGGAGAGAATTCGTGAAAAACTACCATTTAGAACAAAATTAAAGGAGTAACACTCATGAGGATAAAAAAAATGAAGGGAATGAACAAAGACGTACGTACCGAGGAGGGATTTAAATTGGAAAGACGGATATGAAGATCTTGAAGGAAGGAAAGAAAGAAAGGGTTTGAGGAGTTGATGAGTAGGACCTCGGAGGCAGTGATGATGGCTTTGACGTGTTCCAAGTTGACAACAATAGCTCTTTCTCGTCCTAGGATGGAAGAAGGGTACGAGAGAACGGGATCGAGGACCCTAAGGTCACGCGCCGGCAACACAGTTCGCCGCATTATGGAGTATTTTCCAACATCTTCAAGGCGTGCATGCCCTGTCTCCGACACCACCATCCAACTCTTCACTCCCGTCGTTCCCACACCCTTTCGCCTCATTCTTCTCACTATGCGCACGTATGTTCAAATCTCAAAATACCAAAACCTATCTATATATTCATAATAACTAACTGAATCGCCAAAACAGAAACGTAAGCTTTTTACTTTTATGCTGTTTTTATTCTTATCTTTCGTGTGATTTCACTAACAAGATTTGTCCACCCAAATTCAGGCTTCTGTTATTTATCTTTTTATTTGGACAAAATAATAAATTAGTTTATCTAACGTATTTTTATCATTTAATCAACTGAATTTAATTTCAATGAATCTGAATATAATTTATTTTACACTATTAAGTATCAACCAATGAAACAAAAATTAACATTTAAGATAATTATTAAAATTAACAAATCTATCATATCTATCAATTAAATGATAATATTTAAAAAGGATTCACAAAGTTGCTATAGTGCAAGATGGTACGACCACAGCTATAGGAATGTAAATTTTCAACTTTTCTTATATCATTTCTATTTATTAATTATTTTACAACAAGCCATTGGGTTGGGAAATTCCTGTGCAAGGGATGGACCCACCAGATATTAGTTATGTCAATTACAAATTAATTCCACAAAAGCAAAGCAAAGTAAAACATGTATGCTATTATCATGAATTATTTGATCCTCCGAAGGTCTCATGGGCTAAGCGGGGTCTTTATAAAAGTTATATATAAATTAGTCATTGAAATTTTTGCGTTGAATTAAACCAAATTTATAAAACAAATTCTTATGTAGCCCGGCATTAGTCTAATATAGGATAAATTATATGTTAATCTCTTATATCATCCGAAGTATATTTAGATAGAAAATTTTAATTGAAGAAAGTAATTTATCATAAAATTTAAAATTTTTTAATTTAAAATTCATTGTTTTGATATATTTATATGAATAATTTAAATTTTTAAAATTTTAAAACAAAATTTTAAACAACTAAAAATATGAAATTTGAATTTCTTTTTAAAATGTGAGAAATTGAAACTCTCTTCTTCTATAAAAGCTATAATTATACTTCCATGCATGATGTTCAAAATTTTATAAATGAAGAAATTTAATTTCTTTATCCAAATACAAAATTTGAAAGTGAAAAAATTTAATTTCTTTATTTAAATACAAAATTTTGAATATAAAAAAATTTTAATTGATGCCATTTTAATTTTTCTAAATTTTAAATTTGCTGAAATTAACTATATTATTTTTCAATTAAATTATATTATATCAAAATTAAAATTCTTCTTAATCAATTAAAACCGCAAATCTTATGCAAATCCAGTTGTTTAAGTGATTGATATATTTTCATTAAAGAAAAAGAAGAAAGATTGATATCAAATTATTTTTTTATAAAAAAAAACTGCTCCATCATCAATTCATCATGTGTTTTCTCTTCCATGTCGCCGGAAACATAGTCAGAAACCGTGAACTTCTGCAACTCCTGATGAGACACAAACTGCTGCAACTTATGGTTTTTATTCTCTTAATTAATCAGAAAGATGTTCTAACAAAAGTTCAAGGTGGTTTTTATTCTCCAAACAAAGTCAACCTTTCAATTTATTCCTTCAGCATCAAATTTTGAAGATAAAAAAGTTTGAACCTCCAGACATCATGTACCAAACATTGTTGGTTCTTGCTTGCCTTGACCATCAGCAATAATCCAATTTTGGTGGTTCTTTCTTGGTACAACAATGGCAGTGGCGGTCATTTTTCAGCGTTGCGGAACGATGATGATGGAGCAGTTATTTTTAGTAGTTTTAAATTGGATTTCAATCTTAAACATGATTTGCTCAAGATTTGCTATTAATTGATAAGGGGGATTTTTAAATTTGATTGAATTTTGTTAAAAGATAACCTCCTTATTTTCGGTGTTGTTGTATCTCTCATCCATGTCGCATAATTATATACTAAAACCATAGGTGATGTGATAGTCCCAAACCCGCATATAATTCTCCTTCTATAGAAAGACTTTATATACAAAATCATCATAAAAAAATTAAAAAAAGAAAGTAATGGCATATACTGCGGACTACGGTTCTAAAAAGACATGGTTGAATTTTCAAGTTAATTTTGTTTTGATTTCTACAACTCCAGAAATGCTCAAAATGCAAGCCCAAATTCATTCATGATCCATGTTAAATTTTCTCACACCCTCTACATGAAAAATGGAGATATTTCTTTAAGCTTTCCATAAACACCTAGATCACTTCAATTACTTTTTTAAAGCCCATATTATAACTTAAATAAGAAGGAAATACCAAAAGAAATTAAAATTTGAAAATCAATCAAGATTTGCATTAAAGCCCAATAAGATTTGAGAGTCTTTCAAAATATAACAACCAATAAATTTAATTAGAAAACTATAACAAGGATCACAAGATTAAAGAGCGAATATTAAGAATGTCTCACTCAGAAAACACAGATAGTAAAAGAGTCTCACTAATATAAATTATAAGTAGAAGGGTGTTAAGAAAATACACTCTAACACACTTTTTTTTTATACACTCTCTTTTATTGGTTAAGATTTATTAAAACTACAAAATTAGGAAAGATATTCATTGGATAAAGCATAAAACAATGTTTTCTCTTATTTTTTAAGGCTTAAAATTATTTTTAAAAATTTACTCTTATGTTATAAATTGTAGAGAGATTCTAGGAGCACACACTCTTTTGAACACATTTTAATTATTTTATAGGTTGGAATTTATTATAAAAATAATCATTTCTTAAAACTATGAACATTTAAAAAATATGAAAGTAGTCCTTTTTAATTAAGAAAGAAATGGAAAAAAGAAAGGTAAAAGGAAATTGAGATGCATGGAATATTAATGCTTGTAAGGGAAAGTTAAATAGAAATTGAGAGTATTTTTTCTTATCCTCAAAAATTGAAAAAAGTTTAAAACAATTCGTGATCTAGCTCAATCAACTGGAACTTTTTGTTGTTGAAGGATAAAATAGGAGATATCTCAAAAATTGTGGATTCTTTTATTTCTGTTATAAATTATAGAGTAAATTTATATCCTCCTTGATCATGATATAGGGTCGGCCTCAAGTTTGATTATCCTAGTCCAAGACTATGATATCATAATGAAGCATGGGATATATATATATATCCTCAAGCCGAGCAAACATAATATCTTTTTATTGACTCATCAACATACGAAAACAAAACAGGCTATTGAAAAGAAATGATTTTATGACTTCTCATTCTCAAGTCCTTAAACTAAAATTACTGGACTTGTTCGTAATTAGCTCGCATCATTGCTGCGCATCACATGATTTCATCGTAGCCACTTGTCTCAGTTCTTTCACTAGATCCTTCACTACCAAGTTGTATTTGCCACCCATCTGCAATGTATATAGTAATAACAAAATACACAAGTTTGAACAACAAACTTATCTAGTTGAAGGGTGATAATAATCCAATGGCAAATGCTAAAGAATGTCTTTTGTTAAATAAATGTTATTAGTGTACTTCTATTGTGATTTTCTGTGCATCTATAGCGCGATTTTCAATTAAAATTTTCTTTTATTAGTTCTTTCATGAGTATTCTATGGACATTAGTTAGCATAATTAATTAAATTTGGATAGAAAACTTTATTTTCTTTAATAAATTGATATTCGTGGTTGTTAAATTAATTACCTGAGCAATAATGGTGATGTCAAGGGTATCCCCAAATGGCAAGACATTGCTAGTGGATATGTAGAGATGAAGACGTTCGAGCTGAGACATTATTTTAAGCAGAATTCCCTTTTGTTTGCCACAGTAAATTTTGATTAACACTTCCTTCCCTAAGACTCTTGCTTCAACTTCAGGAAGTGCTTCATTGAGCCCATAGCATTCTTCGTCAGTGTTCGTGTCATCATCAATGCAGAGATGAGATCTTATTATGGTTATCGCTGATTCTACACCATTCTTTCGGATATCTTCTTCTAACTCTTCTACACGTTCTTGTAGGTGTTTCACGTAATTGATAGCTTCTCCCAGTACATGGGCCTTGTCCATCTACGCACATAACATACCTATTTTATTATTTACTAATAAAACACAAACATTATAAGATTTAGAAAACAAATGAATTTCTCTCCTTTTGAAGGCCAATCTAATTTTTTTATTGATCTTTTGTGTTTTGTCTCTATAGTTTCTACTAGGAAAAGCATTAGTCTTTAATTAGTTTTTAATAATAATATTTTTACTCATTAAATATTGATCCTTGAGGCAAAATCTAAATAATTAAAAATATGAGCAATATTAATAACAGGATTTCTAATGCATTTTTTCTAATTATGTAATGACATGCGTACAAAATGTATTTGCATATTTTTAGAATATTTTGGATATTTTCCACTATTAATTAGGTAATTAGGTTTATTTATAATTAATGTTTTTAGAACTAAATAAATCATTAATTGAACCGACAAAATTAAGATTCAACCAATAAGAATAATATTATATATATATATATATCTTTAATATTATATAATATATCAAATAATAAATTAATATATATTATAAAAATGAAGGTAAGTGAAATTCTATATTATTATTATAAAAAGTTGCTGGTAAATAATCAAATAATATTATTCTATAAATAAATTATTCAATCGACCACTTATTTATTTTAAAAATATCTTCAATATTTTTAAAAAAATTAAGAAAACAATAATTTTTTTAAAATCCGTTTAAAACAAGTTTTCTTTACCATTTTTACTTTTCTTAGCTTTTTTTTTAAGTTGTTTATTAGGTTGATATGGTGACTAGTTCTCAATTAAACTGGCTATCTGGTCCATTAATTTCAATATCTTTAATTTTAAATGATCCACGCATTCCACGTGCTACTCTTCTCCTGCACATGGTTTCACACACGTACGGCACACATCTTATGCCCTTAGCCTTCCATTCCATGTCAACAATATTGTTATACATGTCTTTACGAACAGGTTTGTGAAGTTTCATATGGTACTATTTCTTTACAAAACTGTTTAAAGTATCGTGTTATTATATATATATATATATAATTGCTTCTTTAATTATTATCATATGGATATTTTTTTGGTTTAATTTATTGAAATCGAACACGATACTAAAAAAAATTATAATATTTATGTATCATTTTCAACTAATTGAATTAAACTCTTTAAATATATATTTTAGATTAATATAATTACACTATAAGTATCCTAAAGATTAGATAATTTCAAATTACAAATCTTGAGATTAATATATATATATATATATATATATATATATATATATATATATATTTCTTAGTCCACGAGGTACTTTTTTCTGCCAATGACTTATTTTTACTTAATATAGATCATTATGAATATCTCAATTTTATAAAAAAACACATTTGATATATATTTTTAAAATTTTCTTATCTCACTCTTATTATATTACATCACTTAGATACACTTCTATCATTTTTTCTCTTTTTTTCTAAGTATAAATAAGCAATAGGGTGAATAACAAACATATGCCTAATTATGCTTCCAAACTTGTTTCACGAGTAGTTGGTCTTTCCTACAATAAGGGCTAAATCTATTCTTCTATGAACTAAGTGTTGATTATCTCACTAAATAAAACCCTACTTATTGATAATTTTTCTATGAAAAAATTAAAGAAATTGAACTTATTCACGAGTACTAGAAGCACTACACCAAATATATGCATAATTTTGCATCCTGATAATTGAATATAAACTCCATATCTGAAAAATGCATGACAGTACAGAACATGCTGTCTTCCACCCTTATTAATTAGTACTCCTCCTATTGCTTAATGATTCGATACTTTATCACAAGTATATTAACGGGAGTACTCTCATTTACCTCACAGTACACTTGATTAGTCCATTTATGTCTACTCCTCGTTCCGCACATTATACAACTGTTTTTTGCATCGTTGCGTTACTTCAAAGGTGTACCTTTCTGTGGTCTCCACTTTTCTAGCTATCAACTTTCTAGTTTTATAAGCTTATTCAAAAGTGAATATTTGAGATACTCTTTGAAAGGCAAATGAATTAAAACACTGAAGCCAAATCTTTGCGAATTATTTTATATCTCGGTGTAGTAGTAGCAGTAACAAACACATTCTAACACTGAAGCCAAACATGATGCTCTTCTTGATACTATTATATATGGAGATCCTTAATTCGGATTCATTGGCTTCATAAAGACTTGGGTTTTACTTAGCAGTTCCCCACACTGATAATGATATCCATATTATGAGTTATGGCAATAGAGTTATATAAGTAGCTTGGATGCCACAATTATATTTTCATGAGCACACTAATTATACCTAAATAGACTAAATTGATTGCCATTTCTTTCGTCAAGACTTTCTTCGTGGGATTCTCCTCCGTCTTGTCTCCATTAAAATTCTTGATTACTCGATCGGCTATAGCTAATTATATTCACCAAAGCTCATTAATTACTTCACATGCTAGGTTCCCAAACTCTAATTGGTTAATATTCTTTGAGATGAGATATATATCAAGAAAGAATACCTAATCAAATGGTTGATTCTAATTAACAAGGCATGCAGAGATGATGATTTGATGAGTAAAGGAGTAATTATAAATACCTTCTTCAAGCCAGGGATAGTGGCAGCAAGTGCAATGAATTTGCTGGTGAGCTCCTGTCTCCTATTTCTCTCTGACATGATGTGATCCAGTGACTCCGAAGCGCTTCGAGGCTTCTTGTTGGTTCCATGGTTGGCCCTTGAGTTTGATGAAGAGGGCAATTGGGAAGAAGAATAATCACGATGATCATTTTCAGTTGGTAACAATGAAGCAGCGGATTTGTCGAAAGACAGTATATAAGTTGTTGGAAATAAGGTGTCTTGAGCACATAGCAGAGACGGCATGATCGATGAGTTTTTCAGTTCTTCACCGCCCTCTTCTGGCTGCAGCAGAATATCTCTTAGGAACTCTTCATCAAAGGGGTTCGTCTCGCACAAACTTTCATTCACAACCTCATCCTCCATTTCCTAATCAACCAAAACTAATCAACCTATATATATAGTTCGAGGAGATCATGTATGTATATATATATATATGTCATATCATACTCTATCTAATCAAAGAACGAATAGTTTTGTAAATATTATGCATGATAATTGTAATTAGTTATTACCATATCGGAAGACCAACTCCCCCACGGATTCTCCATGATTATTGATTAGGATAAGGATGAAGGTGGGGTGGGGGACCTAGCTTATATGTGTGGGTTTTCTGGCCGAAGAAGAAGATGCTTCTCTTATGATCTATAAGGAAAGAGGGGCCTTCATCATTCATAAATAATTATCAAGCGCATGGGCCAAAAAGGAAACTAAAATAATTAAGACCATTTTTAGTTCCGCGTCTCTGTTTTACTTAAATGGATTTCATTCATTTTTCCTCGACCAAAAAATGCATAATTCATTTTTATCTTTTACAATTTAAGTAATACTTTAGAGACATGAATATTTAAAAGAAAAAAAAATGAAAAGAGATATATATATATATATATATATATATATATATATATATATATAGTTACTCTATATATGTACGTATAGTGAGACTTCCTTTTGTCTGCGTTTAATGTTAACTTTTGAGGCAAAATATTGACTTTATTGATGTAACTTACAATAAACATTTCCTTAAAACTTTAACCTATATTCGAAGATGCCTACATGTACTTCGCAAGGTTACTAGAGAAAAATATAAAAAAAAAATAAGGCAATCAATTAAAACTAAATATACCCTGAACGTCGTCTCTCAAAATTAAGACGAACAACGACATGTATGTTACTAGATGAGTAGTGCTTGAATAATGAATTTGGATTAAGATTAAGATGTGAGATTACTGTACATTATATAAATATTATTGATGTATCCTAATTAGTTTAATTGTCGAAAAATTGAAATGATTAACTAGCCCAGCCAGCGGGCGCCTGCCTGATATTCTTATTGTTGTTCTTTAAGTCATATTCACAATAACAGGTTTTGTGTTGAATAAAGTAACTGAGGATTTTTATAAGAATGGTCCCTGAAGTCTGATCTAGCCCCATATAAGAGCTACTTGGATTGGAACTTTGCCTTGTTAATTTAGCGACACGGAGATGCTGAGAGATTTACACGGCATGGAAGCCTTAAGGCATTAACTTCAATTTCACAAGCGCAGCCAAAAACATTTAAACCTCTTAACCTCATGATCATAAGCAGCATGGATTGAAAGCAAACTTGCTTTGTTTTTATTTATTTATACATTACAAGAATAAGGTCGCAAAATTACATTAAGAAATATATAGATTACATTTTTTATTTTTATTAAAAAAATTATTCTATTGTGAAATTTGTTGTTACTTAGCATAAACAAATCTCTTAGGATATATGTGTAGACATTTTTATTATCTCTGTAACTAATTTTAAATATTATATTATACATTCAAGGTCTTACTCTTAAATATGAAATAAAATTTTGAACACTTAAAATATGTTGAGTTTCAAGAAAAATTTTAAAAAATAGTGTGAATCAATTAATCACATTAAGGTTGATATAGTGATAAAGGTTAAAGATTAAGTAATATGTAAGAAATTATATATTTCATTTTTACTGTCATTATTGTAAACAAATCAAACACACAATAGAAAGTTAATTAGTTTGATTATTTGATAGTTAAAAACAGTGAAACGTTTTAAGTATATAGTTGCATTGTAGCTGCATGACTCCATAATATCCAAAAGAGCTGTAAGGACTAAAAGATGCTTTACTTTTTGCTTCAGCTATTTGCAACATGCACGTGAATAGAAGAGTACTCATGAGTCATAATCAGTGTAGAATTGAAAACTGATAAGTCAAGGTGGGCTAACACAAGTAGTACTCAAGAATTTTAAATTAACTTTTATCTTTTATTTGAAATTGGGTTTGATTCTTTCTAACGCTGTTGAAATCTTATTTGGTAGATTATTTTTGCAGTAATATTTTGCCGTGTTCAGAAACTACTTGAGTAATAACTGGTTAAAATTACTTATAATTTAAACTTGTAAGATAATCTTCTATTGTTATATTTCTTTTGAAGCTCTATCTAATAGTATTGAAATTTTAATATTAAAATTATTGAAATACAAATGTGAGTTAAAGTTTCATATCGGATAGAAATAGAAAAGTTGAACACTATATAATTAAGGAGAAGACTCATAAACCTGAGTCTTAAGGTATTGAATTAAGATGTGGTGTCTAATTCACTTATATGATTACTCAGTCTCTTCATTTTAATCAATTGTATTATTTAAAAATATAGAAATGAAAAAGTATAAAATTTAGATCAAGTTTTTGTTACTAGAATCACAATAAAATCAGTAAGAATTAAAAAATATTTTGATAAAAAATATAAAATAACTTTTCAAAGAATTGTCCGTATACGCATGGGTTGATAACTTGTTGCTGTTGTTGCAGGTGGAGGTGCCATCTTAACCATCATGCATACTTTTTATTTGCATTTTTATTTCTTACGTGTATTTTAGATGACTAATAAAATGAGAAAATCTAACGGTAGATATACAACTTAATTGCATGTTAAATGAGTACAATGAGCAATCTTTCATTTTCTTTCTCCTTCAACATTACCCTTTCAACTACGTGATGCCATCATAACTCTCTAATACATCTCAATTATATAGGTGTGTGAACAAAGTTTAACTCCGAAGTCCTACATTATCGGTGGATGTATTGTACATTTGTGCATAAGGAAGAAACCATCAGTATCTAGACTTCCGTTACTGCTGATGATCTCCCAAAGAAGAAGTATCAAAATAAGTTCTTTGATTAATTGGTTACCATGAGTTGAGAAAAAATTTAATCAATTCAATTTAATTCACTTTTTTTTGGTAAGAAAAAAAATATATAACTTAATCTAATCAATCATGGATCGATGAGTTAACTTACTTAAATTTTAAAAAAATGTTAAAATAAGGGGAAAAAGAAAGAAAAAGAATATAAAAAACTACTCATTTTTCTTGTCAAGTTGTTTTTTTTTGGGTGAATATGATGTTAGGTACTAATAGCATCTTCAATAGGAGTGCTTCCAGGGTTAGTGTTCCTGCACCCCATATGAAATTTAAAATGACCGTAATGGGCAAAAATACTCTCTAATGTCTCTTATGAATCACCTGCCCCCTACTAAGCCTAGCCTCTACTTCCTTTCCTTTTTGTGCACTACACCTTCCTCACTCTCGTTTCTTCTTTCTTTTGATGTGTTTTTTTATTGGTCAATATCAGTTGTTAGCAGAAAAATTTGAACACAACTTCTTTCCTTTCTTTTTTTCTTTCACTATTAAATCAATCTTATAATTCGTATTTTTTTCTTGTTGATATGGTTGGAATATGTAAGTAGGAAAAAGTAGAAAAAAAGTGTAAGAAGATTCATCGTGATGAGAGAGGAGTCTATCCTTGAGCTTATATAGTGTTCCTTAGAAGAGGAGTTTAACTAAAGAACAGTGTTTCATGTGTCGAGTTACAATTTGTCTACGTCAATTTTAAATGTCGTCAAATGTTGGCAGGGCATTACATATCGTTGGTACGAATTAACAAATATGTAAGCTTGTTCATTAATAATATTCTTCAAATTATATAATCTAGACGTTTTATTTTATCCGGAATAGCCTTTTCAAAGTAAAACATGTAATTTGAAACACATTTTGGATTACATGATCCAAAATATTACCAATATATTCTGGAAAATGTAATCCATAATGTATTATGGATGAACTATTTTATTCTGGAGCAATTCTTAGTGTACATTTTTTAAACTGGTTTATTGTATTTTCTTTCTGAATTTATTTTGGCTTCCAATATTTTTTATATTTTTTTCTCTTTTGGGTAATTCTGAGTGTATATTTGTCTAGCATTTGGTGTGCAGACAGGAATTGCTGAGGTAAAAAATGGGTTGCGTCAACGAATGGGAAATAAGGGCGATTTGGGAATGTTAAAAATTAAGTAGCTGCAGGAAGTAAATTATGAGGTGCAGGGAGAAACTGTCTTGATTGAATATTTGGATTATATCGTTGCTGGCTTGGTCCATAAGCAGATCGTTTCATCTTGTTTCCTGAATTATGAACCTGTTTTCTTTCCCCAGGGAATATGATGGTTTCCAAACTCCAAACAAGCTAAACATAACTACATAAGTGAATTGTTTTGGCTTTATTTTTAATTTTTAAGAAAATATTGTACTAATTTTTCTTTACTTATCCTTCTAGTAAGAACAATAGTAGTTCATTATTTCGGATCAAAATTCTTAATGTTTTATTTTTAAAAAAATATTGATGTTTTACATATTACAAGTTTGATTAAAAATTTTTTTTACAGATACTCTTATTTAACATAAATTTTACAATAACTGTATGCATTAATCTTAATTCATGTGATATCGCGTGGCGTTGAGCAGAAGTAGTACCTTGATCAGATGAATCATTGTCATTGAAGCATAGGATGTGAAAATAGAGATTCCTGTGAATGAAATGAGTACAGTAACATTGTTGAGTTGAAAGGTAATTGGCTCCAAGAAATTTGACGATAGAGGCATCCACCAATGGTAATGTTATGTCTTATGTCAGCCGTACAGTCGCAATCAGACGACAGAGTGACAGACTGCCATACTGTTACCTCCCGCAATTGCTATTCATCACACCATTTCACTGCCACAATTTCGGACCTTTACACTATGCTTCTTCCTTCCTTACCTTTCGTACTTTCTACCCGTGCCTGTCATTCTATTTACACATGGTTCTTTTATGTTTACCTCTATATCGTTTTGTTTTGACACGATTAACTTATTTTGGCTTCTTTTTCTTAATATTTTGGGTGTGATTGATTTAGAGAAAATAAATTAGATGGATAAAAATAAAAAAGAGAAATAAAATGATATGTTTTAAAAAATAGGTGAAAAATAATATTTTGTATAAAAAATAATTTTTCACCTAAAACATCGATTCATTTTGGAAAAAAATGATTTTTTTTTTCTAAAAATCAAAGAAAATCAACTTTTTTTTGTCTAAAACATCGATTTTGTTGTCTAAAAAATCAAATTTTATGCAAAATGAGATAAATTTATAAATTTATTCTCTCCAAACCTGCATCAATCAAACAATACAGTCCATTTTTTGTGTTTAATAATTTATTTCTCTCTTTGGAACCAAATAAGAGGGATAACTTTTTTTTAAAATTCTAAAAATTAATTTTATTTTTGATAAATGTCTATTGTAGTCCGTAAAAGTGTGAGATGTTAACATTTTAGTCTAAAAAAACAAAAATCATTAAATAGTCTATCAAAATATAAAAAATGTATCAAATTAGTCTTGTTGTCATGTTTCCCAATATTATTAACTTTTTTTTCTTCTTATGTTGTGCACACATGCTAACTAATCACTATCATATATTATCTACGTCTCACATGTTATAAAGTTAAATTTTTAATTTAATCTATAAATTTTTTTATTTATTATCATTTTGGTTGTTTAACTTATTTTCAATTTGGAATTTTTTTAAGCAAATAGAAGAAAATAAAAACTAATTTCCCCAACTACCCATATTCATCAAAGATTTACATAGCAACTATTTTGGTGAAAATTCAGTCTTAACACACCTTAATTCTCACCTTACATCCTCTTAGAATTCGAGTTCCCAAACCTCAATTCTAAAGGAGTTTATTTTTAATTTTTAATTTTTATTGTTAATTTTTTGAATAATACAAATAGAATAATAATAAATAGTAATATATTTAAATATTAAATTTAAATGATTCAATAATTACTATAATTATTAAATATTAACATATAATATAACTAAATTGTAAGAATAATTATTGATAATTGTTAATATTTTTGAATGAATGATACATTGTAATTTAACTTAAATAACAATTAATTTGATGAATATTATTAAACTTGAATTTTGTCTCTAATTGTGCATTAATATGTTTTATTGTGTTTTTCAGAATTTGTTTACCAATAAAAGAGACAAATAATTTTATTAAATAACAAACACAAGCACATTGGCATTAAATAACATGCATAACATTACAACAATTACAAATTTAATTTATTATGAAAAATTGAAAATTGAATAAATAAAGTAGCTCCGCCGATTATATTTTATTAGGATGAATTTTAATTTTCAGAATTTTTAAACTACTTTTTAAATAATATCATTACATATATTCTTAATTAAGAGAGTACTTATTAGAATCCTTTGTGAGAAACCAAAGGGCATCTTGCTCAAACTACTCACCTTACTTGAAAATATGCATCTTTCTATTGTCAGTTGCAACGTCCAGCCTCTTGGAAAAAATACTCTCAACATTAC
This sequence comes from Glycine latifolia, assembly GCA_013407115.1. Taxonomy (NCBI): domain Eukaryota; kingdom Viridiplantae; phylum Streptophyta; class Magnoliopsida; order Fabales; family Fabaceae; genus Glycine; species Glycine latifolia. The sequence continues at coordinate 27,667,284 of CM023953.1, forward strand.
CATTCTTGCTCAGGTGTATCTCTCATTTTAATTATATTTTAATTTAAAGTTCGATTGTTGGAACATTAATTAACATGTTGCTGGATTGCAGATGGGTGAGGAATACAACATGACGGGGGATGAATTGATGAGAAAATTGACGCAGGATCTTTTCAAGTTATATATGAAGTGCCTCTGTGATCCATGCCAGTGTATCAAATTAACTAGTTACAATTAATTAAGATGGTAGCTAGGACCGAAGAAAACTAACGGCCCAAATTAGATTCTCAATTATCTGGGTTGAAACTTCGGCCAAGGCCTCGTAGTATTTAGTTTATTTTCGTGTGTCACCTCTCTAGATCTAGAACATTGTGTGCTGATTTCCCTTGCAAAAAAAAATGTATGTGCAGGCTTAGCTTTTAATTTCAGCTACAAGGGTTATGCTTATTAATGTGATCCATCGTTTCGAAATTGATTGTGAGGATTCTTCTATTTATTGTTCTTGCAACCAACTCTATATGTCTTCCTCTTGTTCTTTATTCTGTTAACGAGTTTCCCTTTCTCCCTTTTTTATTTCCTACCCTATCCCTATCTATGGTTCATACTAAACAACCTATACAAATATTATTTCCAAATTAATTTTAACTGTATTTTTTAAGAATTAAAACTGAGTCTTATTCTAAATTTATATTCTATTATAGAAATATTAAATAGTTTTTTTTCTTACAAATTTTTATCCTTAAAATCTTCTAAGGTTATCAATGTTAGATGATGAGTCATCAATGCTATTATTAAGATAAAAATGTGAGTGAGGTGAATGAGCCATAACTTCACGCCAATTATCAATACTCTATTCAATGTAAATGTCATAGTCAAACAATCTACTATAAAAGTTATCCAAAAGGTAAATGTAACTAAAATAATATTATTTAATACTCCAGAAAACCTTCTCAAACAGTTAATATTTTTGTTCAAAACTATCTTAAAGTACAAGTAGGGGTGTATTAAGTTAGTGGATTATATTTGTAAATTTGTAGACTATTTATTTAATTCGTTTAAGTTTATTATACAAATATCATTAATTTGTTATATTAAAATTTTAATCTTTAATTTGAATTGTTATTATTAATTTATTATATTAAAAAATGATATATTTTAGTGTAATAGATTTTAGCAGATTAATTTTTCTTTTAATTTTATATATTTGTTGTTTTTTAAAAAAAATTATTTTATTAAAAAATTAAAAATTAATATTTGGCCATGTGTACAAGTCCATCTATCCATGGATTTTTATGGGTTTGATATGAATCTTAAAAAATTTCATTTAATTTACGTATCGAATATATCTTAATAGTCTAAAATACAGGTTTCAGGAACAAGACCTTAAGCATGTCAGATTGGTTTCATACCTACCCTAAAGTGCAAGACATACATTTTCTTTATTAACAATAATTATAATCACTTATTCAATATTTAATTATACTTAGAGACTTTTTTCGAATAATATATTTTTAGAGATCAAATTTAAATTATTTTTTATAAACTCGATGTATGTTGTGAAGTGAACTTCATTCTTTAATCATTCAAGGTATTTTTGAAAATAAAAAGTGTCAATAAATTATGTTATTGATTAATAAATTTTTTAAAATATTAAAATTATATAATAAATTTCATGATTAAAAATGTTTTGTCCACTTAGAGTGGGACAAGGTATTCAAATATTTTTCAGCCCTGTGAAGTGTATAGGTTACGCTGCCAACACGTGTACTAATTGCAGATTTTTGTTTAGTAAAATAAAATATCCAGTAATGTTCTCCTTGGTTGCCCTTAAAAAATGTTCTCTTTGGTCACAAACAAGTCACAACTAAAGTGAAATGATGTGTGGTCACCAAATTTCACCTCATTGAAAAAGCTGTCCTCTGGTGCGGTTGTGGGCTTGTGGCTCACTCACCTCACTCACATGTTTGGCTCAGTGTGCGCGCTTTACTCGGATTCGGAGACTGATTTCTTGGGCCAACAACAGGGTGCGTCGTTTTCTGTTTTAGTTAAAAATTTAAAATAGCCAATACACATACACACCTATTTCTGTTTCTTTTGTTTATATTTATCAAAATTCGTTGAAAGTTAAAAAATTAATTAGAAATTGAAGAATAATTTATTAAATTATAATTATTTGATAAAATTAATTATTAAAATAAAAAATAAAAAATAATAAAACTATAATTTATTTTAAAGGATAAATAAATATATCAAAAATAAAAAATAATATTTTAAATAATACTATATCAAATAAAATTTCAACAGATATTACAAATTATTAAAAAATACTAATTTATCCAACAATCAAATAAATTTTTAATTTATAAAAAGTTAAAATTAATTAACCAACTTTAACATTTCTCGCCTCCCGCTATACCTGCCGCTATAGTTCTCTGGTTTTCTTCTCATCTGATTAGATTTTATTCCATTCCTTTGTACACATCTACTGTATATTCCATCAATATATTCAATTTTATTTTGGTACTTTTGTTCTTTCCTTTAGACAAAAATACTGATGTTAAAAAATGCTTTTCTTTAACATTTATTTTTCTAGTATTATTGTTTTCATATTTTTTTCTTATTAAATTTTTAGGTTGAAGTATAGTTTTTATCGTTACACATTAGTTTCTTCTTAATTTTGGATGAAATGTTTATTTTGATTTTTGGAAATAGATTTCCAATATTCTTTGTATTGAATCATGGATGCTTCTCTCAATATGATGTTATTAAATGTGAGTGTGACTTCATATCTTTATAATGTATTAGTAATTAAATTTTACATGTTATACTTTATGCATGATCTTTCCCCACTCCACACATGCATCTACTTTTTTACAATATGTATTATTATTCTATTGAATTTTGGACTTATGTTTAAGAACTCTTGTAGATACGATCACTTATTTTACCATGATCGAGTCCTTGTCAACATAATTTAACTTATGTTGATATTAACTTGTGATATGAATATAAAAGAGAAATAATTTAAAAAATGAAAAATAAAGTCAAAATAAATTTAAAGAGTTGAGTTGTTTGGTTGTAGAAAAATAAGTGAAAAATAGAGTAAATAAAAATAGTAAATTTGTTTTATTTGAATAAAATAAAATGAGAGATTTTTAAAAACGTGTGAAGTTACAATTACATCCATATGTATATCTGAAACTATTAGAATACACAAGAGAAAATGTCTATAAACAAATACTTAATATCATACACCCACTTACAAGGTGGAAAACCTCCCTTCATTATTGGATCCACCAAGACACCAACTCATTTCCTCACAATCTCCACTTTATCAAATCGGGTAGACCATTTCTGTCTTAGCTCATACGCTCTAAATCAGGGCTACCAAACAATGTGTCGAAAATTGTCCCACTAAAATTTGAATTGAGGTTAAATATTGGCACAATATAATGTTATTCTTCAACGAATTTTAATGTTACTTTTAAAAAATTTACTAATTGCAAATTTAGGTGTTGCTAAACATAAGATGGATATATGCTTCTCTAATTAAGTGTGCACAAGCTTGATCTATAGAACGTTGAAAAAAGCGGACTTTGGTTAGACCTTGGAAATAATCAGGTTTCTAATTAGATGAAGAAAAAAAATACAATAAGGCAGGAGGTTTATGTGTCAAATTCAACTAGAAGTAAATGCCTTATTATATTCTTATTTAACTCCATTACAGGGGGAAGTTGGTACAGCCAAAGTTGATCAATTTTTGGAAGCAATCATTCTTTTGCGCAGAATTATTTCGGCAAAATCCCCAACTTCATTCAGACTTACGTCTAATTATTCGTTTGTTTTTATTAATACTCGCGTCCTATTTAATGAGAAAAGGAGGAAATTGTTGACTACTTTTGTATTTTGAGAGAGATCTTCTCAACCCCGATTTTATTTAAATTTTATCATATAATCTTGTATATAAAAATGTATTTTTTTCCATAAACAATAGTAAAAATTATTTATTATTTTTGTAGATGACTAAACTCTCCTGAAAACCTATTTTTTGTTTGATTACTTTTTTTTTATTTTTTTAAATTATATATATTCTTACTAAAATATGGAAGTGTCATGCATAAGGATGAATGTGGTTCAAGTGAATTATATATGTTCAAATAAATATATCAATTATATATGATACTAAAATATATAAAAAAAGTATGAGATTGGATAGACCGGGTGTGTAACTAGTGTGAGTTGAATTGTGTGAATAGATAGAAAGGTGGTTAGATAAAACTTGTATTTATAGTGTAAAAAATAAGTTTTCAACCTTTATAAATAATTAACATGTAGATAAGACTAATAAATAATTATATATTATAGATAATTAAATACTTAAAAGATAATTTATAATTTATAGATAATTAATTATCTATTATTTGAAATATAGTTATAATATTTAAATAAATAAGTTTAAAGATAACCTGTTAAGAGTACCTATTAAAAGAGGGTGCATCCGGACTCAAATAGTTTGTGTATAGAAGATTTTACATAAATGGTCAGTGTATTTTTCATATTTTGGACAGTAAAATAAATAAATATATATATATATATATAATAAGATAAGAACCGAAGATGTTGTTTAAAAATTTAAATTTAATGTTATTCGAATGAACGACATCTAATGCTTTATACGTACATTTTTTTAACTTATTAAATTATTCTAAAAATATATGGGGACTCATTTATGTGAACCCGCTTTAATGTGAGGTGTGAACTATGAAGCTAGTACTGGCATTCATTCATTCACTCAGCAGCGCAGGAGGTCCCACGTGATGTTACTGATATGAGTTGGCACCCATACATTATTATATTATTATTAAATCATATCCCACATTCACATACACACAATCAGTGATCGAAAGGCTGAAATAAAAGCAGCATGTTCAACGCGTTCTCTCACCCACCATCCACTATATACATCAGTGCTTAAATGATTTTATTTATATTTGAATGTTAATTAGATGCCTATATATCTATAAATAATAAAAATTCACATGAAATTATTAAAAGGAAGAAAAAAAATATCAAAATGATTATTACTTCAATTAAATTATAATTATCATTTAAGATTTTTGTTTTATACATATTAAAAAATAACTAGATGAAAGAAAATAATAACTTTATAATATTAACATATTTAATTTTATTTATTAATTCATATTATTAATATCATAAGAAATATATATGAGTGAAAAAAATAATTAATATCATATTAAAAAATAAAATAATAATTATTTTATGTTTTTTTCTTATATGAAAATCATAATGTATAGAAGGAAGGAAGTAATATTTTTTTAATTATATTGGTAGTTGTGAATAAAAGAAAAACAGAGTATATTGGTAGTATATAGTAATTGTTGTTATTTAAATGCCAAGGTTGTCATGAGTGTTGGTGTTGGTGCTGGGGAAGACAGAACAGGCACTTGATTCTCCTACTTTAATTTCTTGTTCTAATGGAGCGATCATGGGAGAATTGGCCTCTTGACATGGTAATAATACTAGCTGCTATAGTCTGATAATCATGGATGGATGATGTATATATTGATAGTTTGTGTTTGAAATGATTGTAAATATAGGGAATGGAGGATGATAGGGATCGGTTAGAAGAGTGCCAGACGGATGAGGAGGAGTTCCTGAGAAACATCCTTAGTCATCCGGATTTGTCTTCTAAGAGTGAGGTCGTAACCGTTGGGTCTGTGAAAAGGGCTCCGAGGACATGCATTTTGTCTTTTGATAACTCCACCATAATACCAGCTACTCCTGAACCCACTTCCCGCTATTCTACTTCTAAATCTAACTCCAGAAAACGCACACGCCAGGAACAAAATCTCAACTTAGAACCAATCAAACCAAACCCCAACACCCAGCCTGGAAAGAGGGGTAGAAGCGGTTCCCATACTCTGGATCACATTATGGCCGAAAGAAAAAGGAGACAGGAACTCACCCAGAGGTTCATTGCACTTTCAGCCACTATCCCTGGCTTGAAGAAGGTACCTAGCTTCTCTAATTCATCCTTCATCCATTCATTTCTCACTTTTCCTTTTCTTACAACAACTATCTAATCTCCCTGTTTAAGCCTTAATTCAACCCATATACCTACACTTTCAATTAAAACATATGTTTTTAATATACTTTCAAGAGCTAGAACGTGATATTCAATAAATAAATAAAAATTGTGCTATTGTTAATTCTTTAACTAACGTTGTTAAGACACTGTACTAGTCAATAAAACATCTGCTTAATTACAGATTCTGCTCTCATCTTTCGCCTCGGTACTGGGAATGGAATAGTGGAATCCTATGTAAATATTAGAGTATATTCTTATGATTTTTTTTTAATTCTTTTCTTCGCGTATAGATTAACTTTTGAGAGATATTATAATATTAGTTCCGTACTTGATATACTCTTTTATTTTTAGATGAAAACTTAAAATTATTAATTTTGATCTTCACAAACATCGAAGGGTTGTGTTGTGCTGCAGCGATGATGACGGGGTGTCGGGGTCTTGACATTTCCGAGACAAAACACATATGAGAAGCATTAAAATAAAATTGTAGTATCCTCTACTAATAAAGCCAAAAAAGTAAGTATAACTGTGATAATAACATCACATGCACATGCTAATGCTATATACCTCGACACAAGGCATGAGGACAATATGTGTCTATGTCTATATGTGAACACGGCTTCTTTTTAGAGCTTGCGTATGGAAATTGTAAAACAAGTAAATAAATAAAGATATATGTTTATTTTGAATATTTAATAAGTTAAAATTATAATATATTGATTTGTTTTAAAAACAAATTAAATGCACTATATATAATTGTTTAAGTGTGTAATATAGACATCGTAATTGTCATCAGACGCCCAAAAGCTCATATATATATATATATATAGAGGACAAAGTGTCTTACGAGTGTTTTTAACTTGTCTCTGAATGATTTATATATGTGATACAATGAGAGATGATGGCTTTAACAAGCAATGAACATTAATTTATAGACGGACAAGAGTTCTATACTTGGCGAAGCAATTGAATACGTGAAACAACTTCAAGAACGCGTGACGGAGCTTGAACAGAGAAACATGAGAGGGAAAGAGTCAATGATAATCGTCAAGAAGAGTGAAGTGTGTAACTCAAGTGAAAAAAATTCTGAGGATTGCTGTAGAGCCGGCGAAATGCTCCCTGATGTTGAAGCAAGAGTGATGGAGAATGAGGTACTCATTGAGATCCATTGCGAGAAGGAAGATGGGGTTGAGCTCAAAATATTCGACCACCTTGAAAATCTTCAACTCTGTGTCACAGCCAGCAGCGTATTGCCCTTTGGGAATTCAACTCTTGGCATCACTATTATCGCTCAGGTACACATTAATTCTATACAACCACTACTTCTAATGCATATATATCTTCTATTAATCTGAATATATTTTCAATTTATAATTATTAATTATTACCCAAATTGCGACAACTTCGGTGTCTATTGTCTTGCAGATGGGTGACGCGTACAAAATGAAGGTGAATGATCTAGTCCAAAAACTAAGGCAAGTGCTGTTGAATCACATGAACGTCAATACCGATCCGTACTAGTGTATCAAATTATTCAAACAGATTGTCGTGTATGGACTCACTCTTTTCTTTTCTTTTCTTTTTTGTGGTCCAATCGTGTATGAACTTTGAAGTTGTAGAGGTTTGACTAGTTTGTTAGGCTTTATGTATGAGTTCGATCTTTATGCTTTTATGAGTAGGTTGCACTTTATAGCTTTGTTTGTGGCTTGTCCTGCTCGAGTAACAACTCATCTCTCACTGTGCTGCAATCTTCCCGTGCGTGCTCTTGTTCATAACATCAATCAAACGTGTTTGGGATGTACTCATGTTCCGTTTTTATTATTATTATTATTATTATTGCGTGTGTTATGCCCAGTTCGTTCTCGACTTCAATATTAATTTTCTCAAGTAACTCACCATAATCGTAAGAGGCAAATAAACTCCAATTATTAGAACAGATGTTGAATATGGCGTAAAGGCGCTGGGTTTGTGACCTTGTGTGTACGACATCGATCATAATGAAGAAAAGAGTGACAGTGGATTGTTAACTTCTCAAATTTTAAGTCATACCGGGCCCTAAAGTGGGGATCATACTCGTGAGTTGATAAAAAATTTCTGTTAATTTATCGCACGGCCAAATAATTTTAATTTATGACTTGAAAATAATAGTATTGTTATTATTAGTAACTAAATATTGAACATTAGTTCATTCGAGGTTTAGTTAATAGAAATATTTAAGATTAGAGGCTTGTTTATATTTTATGACTTATTTAGTTCTCTATCTTATTTTTTAAATTTAATTTAATTTTTTATCTTTTAAGTAGTTCATTTTGATATTTTATATTTTTTTTAAAATGATTAAAATGATTATTTGGTTAGTGTAAACTTAATGCCGTTAATAAAATAAAATATTTATGAATAAAGGCTGACACAAAATGTGTAAGTTTTTTTTCTTCGTTTTTTTCCTCTTTTATACATTTTCTTTCTTCCTCTCTCATCTTTTGTCATCCCAAACCTAGTAATAGTAACAAGCATCATCTATTTCCTCCTTTCGCTCTCATGCTCCCTATCTTCTTCTCCCATGGTCGCCATGATGAATCCATCCCCAAAACCATTGTCAAGAAGCAAAAGGCAATGCCCTCTACACCCTAAATTCAAGGATGCTAAAGTCCCCAAACCTGAAATCAACTTCACCATTGAAGTCCTAAACGTCGGCAAACTTATTGCAATCTGAAGACAAAGTCCTAATCTGGTTCATGGATCTGCAGCGACTTATTCATTTTAAATAAGATTTTTTGAAGATTCAACGTGCTCGTTGATTATATCATGATAAGTTGATGATTTTTTAATTGGCAATGGGTTTGGGATGACAAAAGATGAGGGAGGAGGAATGAGAAGTGAAAAAAAAAGGAGGAAGATAAAGAGAGAAAAAACTTACACATTATGTGACAAGTTTTAGTCCCCAATATCTTTATTTCATTAACAATGTTAAGTTTACATTGACAAAATGATCATGTTGGTCCTTGTTTAAAATATAAAGGATCAAAATGAACTTTATAAAAGATAAATGATCAAATTAAACAAAATAAAATAAAATAAAGGATCAAATAGGTCATTTGACCTATTTTTCTTATAAAAAAGAGTTTTCATGAATTATTGAAAAATAATACAACAAAAACATAAACACAAGATATTCAAAATTCCTTTAGAGAGCATATCAGAGAGAGAGATAGGTTATAGATAGGTTATGTTCGACAAAACTAGTTGAAAGTTAAAAAGTTAGCTAGTAACTAAAAGCTTAAAGCTGAAAAATTATCTTACTAAATTATAAGTATGTGATAGAATTAGTAGTTGAAGTAATTAAAAAGTGTAAAATAACAGAAAAATAATAAATCATGATTTGTTTAAAAAGAGCAATTATAAAATTATATAAATATACTAAGGCTAAAAATGAAAGAAAATGTTAGAAGCTAGCATTTTAAGAAATATCACTTCAAGTAACGTTTAAAAAATACTAGAAACTATTAAAAAACTACTAAAAAAAATCTATTTACCAAATAGTCAAACAAACCTTTCAATTAATAAAAAAAATTAAAAACTAACTAAAATATCTTGTCAAACTTAATCATAATCATATTCTTTTCTCATCATAAAGATTCTTGTTAATGTTAGTTATCCTTTGTATAGTTAAATTTCTAAGTTAAAGATGATTTATCACAACAAATAATTTCTAAATGGTGAATATTTATGTTTTTATATATAATTATATAATATTTTTTAGGGATAAAATATGTTTGGCCTCGTGGAATTTAATTTTAGTCTTTGAACTTTATATGGTACACTTTAGTCTTTAAATTTTATAAAATTATAAAACATGCTTTTATTCCTCCATTACAACGTGAAGTTAAAAAAAAGTACATAAATTGGAGAGTATGGTCATAGGGACTATTTTTTTCTTCCTAATGTAGACATTATCTTATTTTGATAAAAGAAAGGAAAAAGAGCAAAAAAGATATCAAAATAATAGAAAAATAGTATAAAAACATGTTATTTAAATGGGAAAAATTAAAAAAGAAAATAAGTAAAAAAATTACTCTTTTACTTATTTGAAAAAGGAGAGTAAAAAGAAATGGATAAATTGTCTAAAAAAATTTTTTACCCATATAAAAAAAATCAACATTATATTTTTTATACAAAATAATATATTTTGTAGACAAATATGAATCTATGACCCCACGGATGCAAAAAACTATATTTACTTGTCTAAGCTTTTCCAAAGATAGAGAAACTTACAATCGTGTGAGAAAGGATACGTGGTCTATCTAACATTTATCTCAAAAAATATTATTTGGATTGGTTATGTGGTCAATGAAAAGAAATTTCTCGAATAAAGTTTCACAAGAAAATGATTGCATCACTTTTAATAAAATTAGGATCTTGTTATGTTTTTAAGTAATTATATTGGATAAGTCTGTTCAAACTTTAAAAAATAATGTTAAAATAAGTGCTTTTATATATAAATATTTGTTAAGAAGTAAATAAAGTTTATTTCTTAAAATAAGTAAAAAAGCTATTTTTTCAAACAGAAATTATCTAGATATACGCATAGAAAAATAAAAATTACTTATTTTATTAAAATAAATATTTATTTTAATAAATAAGTTTAAATAAACTGATTTATAATCATATTATAATCGAGAAGAAAAATATAATGTTCATCAGATTGAGTAGGTGAATTTTATAAAATAATTATATTTTTCTTTAATCAAACTGATTAATGTAAGTTTTATTCAAGACTTGTAAGAAAGACAAAACCCTCAAATTAATTAGCCTTTCTTGTAAGACTCGAATTGATCCAATATAATGGAAAGTGAACTTTTATACACTAGTAAATCAATTAAATAATTAACAAATTAACTGTTCCTTTTTATTAAATAAACTATTTGAAATTCAAGTGGAATAATTGTTCATATAAAAAGAAATCATATCCGACGAACACAATCACGTTATTTATATAGTAGATTTGGCTTTTCACTCTCTATTTGATTTGATAGAATGGATCGTGTTTGGCATGATTATAATTAGATGGTAATGAATAACGATAAGTGATTAGATAGGATATTATGATGTCAGTCTCCATGACTGGATTAATATATTGCATAAAATTGTCTTCAAAAAATTATTATAAGCATCCAATTATTTACAAATTTATTATTTATCTACTAGATAATAGATTATCAATAAGATATATATTATTTTTAATTTAAATTATATACTACATGTAATTATCTTTAATTTTATCTACATATTAATTATTTACAAAAGTCTAAGGTTCAATTCCACCTTATAAATACAGATTTTATCTAATTTTTAGATATACATTCTACATGAGTGACATATCTTTTTTCAATCATTCATGATACATTCACTCATATTTTTTTTATGTACTTTATTGTAATATAATCAATGTACTTGAACATAGAATCATTTTTTTGATTTACGGTTTCTCTTCCTCAACAATTTTATTTAATTAATATAGACTATATGAAGTTCATTTTTCATTGTTTTTTACTATTTTAATTAATTCACTCTTCATGTTCTCTATTTTTTTTACTCTCTTTTTTCAAGATAAAAAGAATATACAAATATTAAACATTTTTACATTCGAATAGGTTCAAAACATATTCTTTACATATATATATTCATCTATTTACATTCTTTTTTTATTTATTTATTAAAACTTTCGGTCAATCTCAAATAATATTATTTTTTAAAGATGATATTTTTTAAGGAAAAAAAAGTTTTTTCGTACTATCCTTATCTCCATGTACTTTTTTCATTTAATTTTAAAATATAAGAATTGTAATAGAACATTTTGAAGAACTATTCTTCAACAAAGGCTAGTAAAAGTGAATATGGTAACTATTAATGCCTTGAGTGGTACGTTGGTAAGAGTATGCCTTAAAAATTAAAATAGTGGAAAAGGAAAGAGAAACGTAGGGTTTGAGATCCAAGTTAAACCATCGAAGAATTTGGGCTGGGCTTTTAATGGTTGGAGTTGGGCTTGAGAGGAAAAGCCCAAAGGAGGATATATTGTTTTGGGGCCTCACAAAGAATCAAAGATAATAAATATCTATAGAAGAAATAAGAAAATATATAAAACATCGCTATCATCATTGTTCAATTCTATATTGATTGACATGTAAACAAAAATCTTGTTTTCTTTACCTTTCCTTCCTTCCTTCCTCCTTGGTCAGGCATCCACGTTGTGAAGAGCAGGTAGGCGATGGATCCATCGCTTCCTTCATTATTCCCTCAAATTCAATTCTGTGTTCTGTTTCGGTTACGTTTCCCTATTGTTCTTCCGCGCGTATGCTTTCTCCAATTCTAATTAATCCTTCACCCCCTTTCAAATTTCGCCAAGATCTTAACCTTTTTATTACATTTTTAAAAAAAATTTATTGTGTTTCGTCTTCTGGTAAATAGTTAACCGACAGAGCAACAGACACACATGCTATGTGTATCCTCCAATGTTGGATTTTTCGAATTTTAATTTTTGGTGATTGGTATGCATAAATATGAGATGAAAATTTAAAAATTGTAATTTTTGCAGAGGATGGATAACATACCGGAGCACATAGTATGTGAGATATTGAGTAGGATAAAGAGAACAAGTGATAGAAATGCTGTTTCTCTTGTTTGTAAACGGTTTTATTATTTGGACAATGCAGAAAGGAATTGTATAAGGGTTGGGTGTGGAATGGATCCTGCAGATGAAGCTTTGAGCTGTCTATGCATAAGGTTTGAGAACTTGTCCAAAGTGGAGATTACATACTCTGGATGGATGTCCAAATTGGGAAAACAATTGGATGACAAGGGCCTTCTCATTCTTGCAAATCACTGCCCTCTACTCTGTGATCTCTCCTTGAGCTACTGCACATTCATCACTGATGTTGGTCTCCGTTACTTGGCTTCTTCTTCCAAGCTCTCATCTTTCAGGTTGAATTTCACACCAAGGATCACTGGCTGTGGCATTCTGTCTCTTGTTGTGGGCTGCAAGAACCTCTCCAGCCTTCACCTTATCAGATGCCTTAATGTCAGCAGTGTGGAGTGGCTTGAATATCTTGGCAAGCTTGGAACGCTCGAGGATCTCTCCATTAAGAATTGCAGGGCCATTGGTGAAGGGGACTTGATTAAGCTTGGTCCTGGTTGGCAGAAACTCACTAGGTTACAGTTTGAAGTGGATGCTAATTACCGATACATGAAGGTTTATGACCGTTTGTCTGTGGATAGGTGGCAAAAGCAGCATGTCCCTTGTGAGAACATGCTTGAACTTAGCCTGGTCAATTGCATCATCAGTCCTGGGAGAGGGCTTGCTTGCGTGTTGAGGAAGTGCAAGAACTTGCAGAAAATTCACCTAGACATGTGTGTTGGGGTGAGGGACTTTGACATTATTTGTTTGTCCCAAAGATCAAGTGAACTTAAATCGGTTTCGCTTAGAGTTCCATCTGATTTTTCACTCCCCTCCTTGGTGAATAATCCGTTGAGATTGACGGATGAGAGTCTCAAGGCTTTGGCTCAAAACTGCTCCAAACTTGAATCAGTGAGGATATCTTTTTCTGATGGGGAGTTCCCCTCGTCCTCTTCATTCACATTAAGTGGAATACTTTGTTTGATTCAAAGGTGCCCGGTTCGGCAGCTTGTTCTTGATCATGTTTATTCCTTCAATGATGTTGGAATGGAAGCTCTTTGCTCCGCAGAGTATCTTGAATCACTTGAACTTGTGACATGCCAAGAGATTAGTGATGAAGGGCTACAGCTTGTGAGTCAGTTTCCCAGATTGTGCATTTTACGGTTAAGCAAGTGTTTGGGGATCTCTGATGATGGATTAAAGCCACTTGTTGGATCATTGAAGTTGGATTTCTTGGCCATTGAAGATTGTCCTCAAATTTCTGAAAGAGGTGTCCAAGGAGCTGCAAAGTCTGTGTCTTTCAGGCAAGACTTATCTTGGATGTACTGAACCTGTTGGGATGAAGTCCGTTGTCATATTTTATGGCTATCTTCAATGCTTCTCTATATCTATAGTATATCACACACACGTAAGATTATTCTTTTGTTTTATTATTTATTTTTATGTCAAATTCTGTTCTTGTATTTATTTTGTAAATCTTTTGATAAAATAAATGGCTTCTCTGACAATATATGATTTGTTTTAGCCAACAAAATGCTTGACTACATTTATGAAATTGGAACTTTTTGTAAGTTGTAAGTTTTGTACCTCTTTCCCCATTGGCAGCTCTAGAGCCTATGCCATTAGTGTAGCATTGTATAGAAGTGAATGGAGAAAACCTTTTACCATGCTACAATTTTTTCCTCTCTTAACTAAGTATGCCTTGCATATAAATAAATATAGGAAATTTCTTTTTCTGGAATAACTATAATGTGTTGGTCACTCACTTGTTTAATGGTATTCGCGGTTTCTTCTGTGCACTCATCTCACCCCTTTCCAGAACGATGCCTTGAATCGAACCAATAAAATATATCACTTAACAATCCACATTATTGTTTATTGTGGTTAAAGTTGTGCATATGTCGGATAAGATTTTATTTTCAAATTGAGTTTCTCTTGGCATTTTATGTAATACTTATATTGAAATGTTATTACTAACAAAGCCCCTAGGGGTGATCTTTATGCCTGTAAATTGCTTTTCGTTATTGACTGTAAGCTATCCCCTCTTTTTTCCTGAGCTTATGTAACATCTATCAAATGATTTTGTAACATTGATTGAATTTCCTTATATTCATGTCGATATACGAACAATCTTTTTAGTGTGCACGGAAAAGAATGCAACAAACAGCGTAGAAACTGAGGAAGACAATTTGTCTTGCATTTCATGTACGAGCTTTTCAGCGCAGAATAACAACCGGGTTTTGGGCAGCATCGTTTGTGTTTGCCATTTCCAAATAGAGGCTGGATGTGTCCGAACATAATTCTTTGTTCAACTGTTAAATAATCTTAATAAAATTGCCCGAAGCTGGGATGGGCTGGCTGACCTAAAATGTGCTGATCTTGGACCACGTCATAACACTTTTCTGGCACAGTAAACTGAGACAATTAAGGTGAGGACACACTCAGTAAATTGTTTAACTGAGGGTCTGCACCTCTCAATGTGCAATTGGGTCCAATCCTCTTATAGGTAACATGCCTTAACCAAATTATCTCACATAACTAACTCACTAGTCACTAATTAAACCGATTAAGTAACTACCAAACAGAAACCTTCTCATCTGGGTTCCGAGTGTATGTGAGTGCCCTAATTCTTCTAACAAAATTGGTTTGAGAGCCTTGCACGTTCTAAATGGAAATCTTCATGGTGTGCAATCCATTTTTGGTTTCCAAATTGACATTGTGAAGAGTATCAGCCATCAGGGGTTGAGGGTGAAATTCTCACCGATGCACAGAGGAGGCTAAGAAAAAAGCTTGTAAAGCCATGCATTTGATGCATCAATGTATTGGAGAAATGTCATGCTGATGGAGACAAATTGAAGAAGGTGAGACTTCAAATCTCGAGAAGACAATTTGAGCTACTGCATATAGAAAATCTTCACAAGATTTCAGATTATTTATTTTACGCGGGTTCTGAGCCTCATCAATCTCATGAAGGGGTCTGGTGAACAACATATCACAGATAAGTGATTGTAGAGAATCACCTAGATTTGATTATATAGTAGTGGACATGGAACAATTCAAAGGCTTTGGGAAATATTAAGATTGGACACTATCTTCACTGGAGGCGTGTGTACAGAGGTTGAAGAAGAGAATAATTGAAAAATCTATAATATAATTTATATATTTAGATATATTTATGTATTCTAGTTTTTAATTTTAATATAAATTGTATATCAAAAAATTGTATTATTATAAATTTTAATCATATAAAATAAAGATGCATCTTATATAATACAGAAATTAAAATACCTTTTGGTTGTAAATATTTAAAATACTTTTAAAATTTTAAATATACATATGTGTGTGTATATATATATATATATATATATATATATATATA